>QEPC01011741.1:384792-399277 GCA_003113815.1 Sphenodon punctatus
TTTCCCCTTACTCTTACTGTCGGCCCTCCTCTGCTGACTGCTGCCACCAACCTCTCTGTAAACCAAGCCAAGCACACGCACCTGAGACTTCGCATCTGCTTGAATGTTTGTTTGTCTTCTCCCGTCTCTCCCACTGTCCCCTCTCTCTGTCTCCCCCCCCCTTTTTTGTCTTTTAGATTGTAAACCACAGGCAGGAACCACGTCTAATTCTATGTTCTGTACAGCACCAGGCCACACGACTGGCGCTATATAAATGTTGATAATAATAATAAAAAAAAGGTGAGACAGCCATCTGTTAGAATGATTTATTTGTAGTCATCCTGCATCCAAGTAGGGGCTTGAACTAGATGACCCCTGAGGTCCCTTCCAGCTCCGACATTCTCTAATTCTACGATTCTAGGACCATCTGAAAATGTAAATATCCGCAAATACAAACCCCACTATTCATTACAGCACTATTTCAAGCAATATGGGTTGTTGTGAGGATTGAAAGCTGCATTAAATTGTTCTATGTAATGCGTTCCGATTGCCATGGCAAGGGGTGAGATATAAAAAGGATTAATTATTATTAATATAGTTCTGCCACTGAGGTTCTAGGCAGAGAGCTTGGCTGGTTGCAACTGAAAGTGAGAAGGGAAAGAGAAGAATTTGCTATTGGATTTCCAGCTCAAATGTTGGGTAAGGGGAAGGGTTATTCAGTGGTACACCTTCAAAATTATACTCTTTGAGATCATTTTCATGACAAATGTGTGGCATTCTTCATTTTTGCTTTCATTTTCCTCCACTCTCAGGTTTAAGTTATTTTATCTTAGGCCACCTTTAATTCCCACCCAGGCATGCCACTTTGAAAATTAGTACAAATTCTGAATGCTGGATAGGAGTTGTGGGTGATAGGAGTGTTTTTGACCAAGGGTTAGGGGAAAACGGGGGAAGGTTCAGCTCATAGTTCTATAACATGGGTCTATACCATATTCTTCCTTCCTATCCCCTTCCCTTGAGCTCACTCGTTCAATCTTTGATTGTAAGGACAGGATCCAGGGACCAGATAATAAACAGCCATGGGCCCAGAAGTTCCCCACCCCTGCCTTATTTATTAAAATCTATACGGCTCAGGGTGGCATACAAACACAAACAGAAAAATAGTAAAAAATACAAAACACACTAAAGTCCCCTAAAAATATCTACCCTCACCTCCTCCCCCACCCACCCCCTTCTATCCCTGTCTGCCAAAAAGAAAAGTTTTACACCACCTCCAGAATATGCTCAAGCTTGGGCAGACCTCCAGGGTGAAGGCAGTTCCATAGTACTAGGGCAGCAACTGAGGACACCCTGCTGCATCAAAACTAGTGCCTTGAATTGTGCCCAAAAAACTATAGGAAGCCAGCGCAGAGTACAGTGCACATTGCACTGGTGTGATGTGCTCACAGTGACCCACCCACCTTCGGCTTTTTAATACTTTTTCATCCATAGATCCTGAAGCTTGATCATTGTCCCCATTTTGCAGCTGGAGAAACAAAAGCACAGATAAGTAAAGCGATTTGCCATTAGTTACACAGCAGGCTAGTACAACACTGACTTCACTCTGGTGTCTTACACCATGGAACACATGGCCTACCAGATTAGTGGAGCCAGCATCCCTCACAAATTTTAGCCCCAAATTACACCACAGCTGGCAAGCGGCCTGGGCTTTTCTGAAACGCTAGTCGTGCTGTGGGTACAGGACACTGAAAAGCCTGACGTTGGGCTCTAGCCTTGAACAGCGTTTCTGGGAAAGTGGGAAGGCTTATTTCATGAGCACCCGCTTCTCCTCCAGGGCCCAGGCTTCTGACACTATGAGCCCCGCGGTGGTTCCTCTTCCTGCCCTGGTCCCACTACGCAGCAAACGATTCCTCCCCCAACGAGGCACGCAGAGAGGTGAGCAGGCCCTACAGCCCAGGGGACGCCGCCTCCCCTCAGCCCTGCAGGCAGGGCCTCAGCGCCACCCCGCTCTCAAGCTCCCATTCCCCGCGCCGCAGCGGGGGGGCTCGCAGCTGCTCCTCGCTGCCCAATGAGCGCGTGCAGGCTCTCTGGCCGGGCGGGGGTGACGTGAGGAGCGGAGAGGCTCCGGCCGGCGCTGCCTGCTGCTCAGTGCGCGCTGGGGAAGTGGCCGCGGCAGCGGCAGGAGGAAGAAGAAGATGGGGTCGGCGGGGGCCGAGCGTCAGGAGGCTTCTTCTCCTCCATCTCCTTGCGGCTAATGGGCACCTGAGAGAGCCACCCCTCGGTGCGAGGAGCAGGGGCCGGGCCGAGGTGAGAGAGAAGCCGGGGGCTGGCTGGCTGGCTGGCTAGAGAGAGACGGGCAACAGGGTCCGGGGGGGCACTTGGGGGCTGTGTCTGCTAGTCCCGCGGCGGCGACTTTATCTGCTAGCGGGAGGGGAAACCTGGCCAGGTCCCTCCACCCGAGCGGTGGCCCCTCGCCGCAGCCTGCCCGAGAGCGAGGAGGCGACGGGTTTCTGGCCGATGCCGCCGCCTCTGCTTCTAGCAACAGGGGCAGGAGGAGGAGGCTGGTGCGAGAGGGAGGCAGCTGGAGAGTTGCCGGCTGGGTCAGGGATGCACGGATTCCTGCGGGAGGAAAGGGGGCTACTTTCGTTCTTCCCATGGAAAGCCCTTGCAGAGCGCCCCGGCGGAGAAGGGATCTAGAAAGAGGGAGAAGCGCTGCTCACTGCTGGTAACTCAACTCTCTCTCCTGACTGTCGTGTGGCTTAGAGCCAGGCTCACTTACATGCATGCTTGACTTTGACATCCTACACATTACAGGGAGTTCAGTACAACTTTGTGAAGGAGTGACATTAAGTGCGTTTAAGGACTTGACCCCATATTTCTCCGTGACACAGGAATCCAAGAAAATGGAGCTTATTCCAAGTTTTTTATTCTAAGGTACTGCAAGGTGATCACATATCGCAGGCGTGGGGAGGTGGGTTTGACCAGATAGGACTTTCCTTGCAATAAAGAAACTCCTATTTAAATCGTGGGTTAATTTACTCTGCAGTAATAATTTTTACACTAGATAGTTACCCTGAGGTAACTTTTATGGCAATGCTACCCTGGAGGAAATATAGAGGTGTGTGTTCTGAGGCTTTCTTTGGTCATTTTACGGCATAAAGTGCTCAGCATAAAGTGCAGAGATTTACTGACTCCAAGTGGGATTATGTTATCTGCAAATAGTCACAATATTGAATACGATTTTCTTTCTTTCTTTGTCGTTTGTAGGGTTGTGGGATTATATTTATGTCTCAAAATGACATCTGTCAGGCAAAAAATGGGAACTGCTGGCTCAGGGAAAACATCTTGTGCAAATGTGCCTTAACACTTTGCATGACTAGAGCCTAGATTTCTAAATGCTTCTCTTGTTGTATGTGGATATTAATTTATGACCAAGAGAAAGGTGACACACTTAGGAATTTGATAGAGAAGATGCATGAGATTGTTGTAGAAGTATCAAGTATTCAGTAGAAATTTAGGTTTAGACAATTCTGAAAAGCATATGCTTTCAAAATTATTATTATTTTTATTATGTATTTATATAGTACCAACAATATACCTGGTGGTGTAAGTCATTAATTAGAGATGGTTCTCTTCCTCAGTGCACTTAGTCTCAGAGAGACAAGGGATGGGGAGATGGAGAGGGGAACAGATGGACATTCCCAAAGTCAAGAAGTTACAGGTGCACAGCTCAGTTACAGGGAGGAAGGGGATCCTGAGCAAATCAGGGAACAGACAAAGATGATGAGAAATTTATTCTGGCTTATTCTTATTTATGCTAGCAGTAAAAGTATTTTTGTTCCAAAAACGTTTTTTTACTTAACTACACAAATTTTCTAGGTATAGAGTATTTTTCATTTGAAAACTTTCTTGGAAGAGAATGCTACATATCACTTATATTCAGGTAAACTGCACTAATCCACAATAAATGATAAAGAGGACAACATAATAAAACCTGTTGATTACATAAGAATTAGCATACTGGTTCAGACCAGTTATCCATCAAACCCAGTATACTATCTCCAACAGTGGTCCATAGTGGATGCCTCAGAGGCTGTTTTTAGATGAGATGGTACCATGGAGGTCCGCCCACCCGAGCGCCTGTCTGAAGGCAGTGTGAGGAGGTTCGTGCTCCCGTGACCCATGCACCGCCCACTCACGGAGCATTGGGGGGGAAACCAGGATGCTCCGTGTGGGGGCAGGCAAAATGGTGCGTGGGGATAGGTGCCCATGCATCCCCAGCCTGTATGAATGGTGGCAGCCAGCCATGTTGCTTGAGTGGTCTGCAGTTCAGAGGCACTGTGGGTGGCGAAACAGCCTTTGCATGGCAGAAGGAACCAGCCAGGAGTGCTTGGGAGCACAGGTTCCCCAGTGCTCAG
Organism: Sphenodon punctatus; assembly: GCA_003113815.1. Taxonomy (NCBI): domain Eukaryota; kingdom Metazoa; phylum Chordata; class Lepidosauria; order Sphenodontia; family Sphenodontidae; genus Sphenodon; species Sphenodon punctatus. The sequence goes on from QEPC01011741.1 coordinate 389,190, forward strand.
CTGGGACATGTCAATCTCCGAGGCCAACCCAGCGCGCTTCCTCTTCCCCTATGGTACATGACAGGGGGAGCACATGGAGGCAGCTGGGGTACCCACCCAGGAAGCCACCCATTTGAACCTCTCCCAACTCACCCAATGTGTGTGGGCAGCCCTCAGCCATCCCATGCAGCACACACAGACCTGCCCCCCAGCCATGCCCAGTTAAAAATGGCCAGTGTACAAAGCCAGGGCCTATACAGAATGATCCATTCCCTATTGTTTAATCCCAGCATCTGGCAGCCAGAGATTCCATCCCTTGACTACTTGTCTGATAACTGTCAATAGACTGATTCTCCATTCGCTTATCACATGGAATTCTGCTGAAATTAGTGAAATTCTGTTTGGGCATACCTGCTCCCATGTTATTTAAGGACTTGGTTGTCTAATCAAACTAAGTTGAAAGGCTTTTAATTTCCAGGGAGTTTTACACTGGTCTGTTTGCTAGGATATAAAGAATGCTAATTGTTATGTATTTTCTTTTGGTCCCACACAAGCAATTGGAAATATTTTTTGCAACAGGCCCGGAAAGCAACATGCCTAGGCTTTGTAACACAGTTGAACCAGATACGGAAGATATTGTAGGTTTAAAATTAATCATTAACAATGGAAGGGACCAAGATAACCCCTCCAGGACATGCAAAGAGAATCTAGTGTTGTATGTAAAAATGTTCATATCCTACCAGTTTGGAAAACATCACATGTTTTTACTTGCATTGCCTTTTTACTTATTTTTTTTGGTATCAAAATGCATAAAAGGTATATGTAACTCTGTCCTTAGTGTGTCTACCTGCTTAACCCACAGCAAAAAAATATAACAAATATAACAGTGAAAAGTTTAGAAATCCAGATCGCTTGTGGCTTTTGTTGTATTTTTCTCGGGTTAGAAGATAGAAAGCTGCAGTTCATAAACCACTCGCAAACTTCTGCAGTGTACATTTTTGAAGATAGTCTTATGTAAAATCCCAAATCAATACTTGTTTTCAATGAACTGTTGAAAAATACTTATTTTTAATAAAAATATTTCTTTGTTCTTAAAACCTAACCATCACAACCATCACTTAATAGCCTGAAAGTAAAGCCTAAACTTGCCATAATCATGCAGGAAGTGTTCAAAACACATACATCCCTATGCCTACGTACAGAGGTTCTAACAGCCCATTCTACCACATGGCTAGTGTAGGCACTAGTACGTGTGTGAGTCCCATTCACTTTAGTGGGACTCGTTTAAGAGGTAAATACCAACTCTTTCTGCTCAGAGGATTGAGCCCAGAACATCACATGAAATATTCTAGGGCCTGTCCGCAAAGTGAAAAGTAACTGATTGTCGCTGCGGACTAAACCGCTTGCAAACACATCAATCCCAAACAACAAAATATTGCAAAATTGCAATATTTCAAACAGTAGAGAAATATTTTTTGTTTCAAAGCAAGCTTCCCCCCTCCCTGCAACTTTCAATAAATATCTATTAGCTTGAGATTGTATAAAAAAGCCTACTTGCACAAAAGGTATATTTTGGAACATGGTGGCAGCATCTTTTTTTTTAAACTGGCTTTTAGAATAAAGTCCTAGCCCTATTGGAATCAGTGTGGATCTTGCCAGAACTTCATTTCTCCCTGAGAGGGCAGTCCTCCAGAAAGGTGTGCACTTCAGTGGACTACTCATGAGCATGTTATGTAGGGAGGGAGAGGACAAGTCATAAAGCAATAAAGAGGCACACAATTGAATGTGACCTTGGTACCTCCACTTATCAAGCCTTAAGTTAGTATATGGCTTAGACAACAATAAGGTGTACGACTGCACTAGGTACTAAAAGTAAAGAGATCTCTGCAGTGCCATAGGCTCTGCACTTGATTTGGCAGTGGCTATAGCCCTGCATCGATAAATCCTTTTTCAGAGAGGAAATTTAATAAAGAGCATGAGCTGTGGCAGGAGGTAACTAAGGAGAGGTGACCTATCTACTGTATTAGTGTTACTCTAGTTTAATTACTGTGCTACTGTTTTGTGCTCCAGAATACTGAATGAAAACCACTTCAAATTCAAAGTATGATATAAAAATAAATTTGGGAGGAAGGGAATGCACTCTAGAGCATTATGAATGTTCTAATAGAAACTGGCGCTTTCTACTTTGCAGTATAGATACAACTAATATTTGTTTGACAAATAATTTAAATGATGTCCTGCAGATGAGGGTTTTTTGTGTTTTTTTAAAAAGCGTATCGTTCCAATATTTGGCGGAGTTCAGTACTTTAGAACAACTGTCAGTCTGGACACTACAGTAGTTGTTTCCCAGACCGGATTAATATAGGATGGAAGTGTTAAGAAATGGAAAATGAATGTTATGGCATTTCTTCTAAGGAAATTACAACTGCCCTAGAACGGCAGATTTACTTCATATAAAAATGGTTGCACTTTCAACACATTCTGAATTGATGTGGTAGTTTAACAAGAATAAGAATATTATTAAAAACAAAGCAAAAAAGTGTGGTAAAGAAACACAGAATTAAAATTGCAAAACAGATTGTGTTCTCTTGAGAAGTGCTGCTGTTGCTGTATCTGTGAGTGCAGATTTTAATTTTTCTATATTTTAAGATCTGAATACTAGAGGCAGTACTATTTCCTGGCACTCTTCTCAACTGTCCTACCAGCTTTGAGACTCTGGAGTGACAGATGGAGCTAGACAGAGAAAAATCATTGTAGTAAATGCTCATTGTACTAAAACAATCCCCTGGATTGGGGTTTGTTTGTGCAACTAACATTTTTCTGTAAGTTTGTGGGCATTTTCCTCAATTCTTTTGCTGCCATTGTCAAAGTTAATAACAGACCAGATCATATAGCAGTAGCATTGTAATTACAGGATTATATTTTCCGAGGTATGTGCCACGATTGCTTTCGTGATGCATCTTGTGACCACAATTGTCTTGGAGGTTGAGGAAATGTGATTATACATATTCCAGTTTTCAATATGCAGTGTTCCATTCTGATCCAAGCAAAATCGTCCTGCACTAAGATAAATTGTCGCAGGATGGGGCCTATAGTGTCTGCAGCATTCTGCTCTATTTTAGAGATAACAGCTGCAGTCAGTTCTCATGTAGATCTTTCTGTAGATCCTGGGTTCTCAGAATGTTGCTATTGTAGCCCTCGGCTGACAAACTCCTGATGTAACCTGTACACAGAAAACCCATGAATCGATTGATTTTTAAAATTACCAGTACACTGCAATTTTGTATGACTTCAGAATGCTTTAATTATGGGAATATTTAATGACTGACATCCAAATATTAGCTTCATGATCTGAAACAAGAATTAGCGCTTAAGTAGTAGCAATGGTAACATAGGACACTTTCTGGGGATTAATGATCACACATATGAGTTGAAGTTAATGTTCCAGTTGGTCATTAACAGCTAGGAAATGCACAACTCAAAAGCTGCCCTTGCAGAGATAAGCTTAATGGAAGCTACCCTGCTTCCATCTATTTCATTTAAGAATTTAAGACCAGTCTGAAGAGAGTGTGGTTGTCATGTTGGTCCCAAGTGACAAAGAGACAAAGTACATGACCTGTACAATCTTGAAACCGTACAGCCTTGATGACGAGTACAGTCTTGAAACTTTTAGTGATTCCTAGAGTGTGTACCTACTTAGTGCAGCAGAAAGTCTATTAATAAAACAACAAAAACAAAACAAAATCAGAAACCGGCAGTACACCCAGTTTTCTATCCTTTCGTACATTTTAGATGGTTGGTTCCGGAAGCTGAGGAATAGGTTGTTACCTCTGAATGACTGGTAATGAACAGAACACACAAGAAATAATATTGCAATAGATTTCTCTAAAGGATTTTTATTTACCCAACACTACCATATCTTGTAGCCCTGCTGTGGAAAAATGTCATTTGTATTGTATTGAGCTATTTTTTTATTTACCATTGAGTAGCTTTTTAGATTTCAGAAAGACTGTGACAAAGTCCTTCGTCAGACTCTTGAGAATAATTAGTTATGGGATAAGATGAAATCCTCATATGGATTTGTAACTACTTACTTAAACGATAGACAACAAAGGGTAGAAATAAATGGTTGGTTTTCACAATGGAGAGAAGTAAATACTGAGGAACATCAGGGATCTGTACTAGGACGGATAGTTTAACAAACCCATTCGTGATCAGGGAAAGGGGGTGGTGATTCAGGCAGCCAAATCTGTAGAGGACATAACGTTATTCAAAATAGTTACGTCCAAAGCAGATTTGCACAAATTTACAGAAGGATTTTGCACAACTGAGAGATGGGGCAATAAAATGGCAGATTCAGTTCAATGTTAAGTACAGATGGTTGCGCATAGGAAAAAATAGTCTTTGCATACAAAAGGCCCCTGTAGTCTGCCAGGCTCTGGAGCGGCCCCTGCGATCAGCCTGGGGTGCCTTCTTGGAGGTATCCTGGGGGGCACCTCTGGAGAAGGTGTTCTCGCCGACGGAGGCCTGGTTGGCTCTGGACCTCCCTTTCTTTCAACGAAGGACATAGTCAAACGGGAAAAGGTGCACAGAAGGGCACCAGAGAAGATGAAAGTATGAAATGGCTTCTCTGAAGGAGAGGGTCAATAGGTTAGGGCTCTTCAGCTTAGAGAAGGGACAACTACGGGGGGATATGGTAGAAGTGTACAAATCATGAGTGGCACAAAGCAAGTAAATAGGGAGCTGTATACTAGAGACACCTGATGAAATTAACTGGCAGCAGATTTTAAAACAAAAGGAAATATTTTTTGAATCAATGCACAATTAACTTGTGGAACGCATTGCCAGGGAATGTTGTGAAGGCCAATGGCATACTTGAGTTTAAAAGAGTTTGGCAAGTTCTTAGGGGATAGGTCCATAAATAACTATTTGATTTGGTCAAGGGATGAGACCCCTCACTGCCAGGGGTCTGGAAGAGAATAGCAGAAAATTGTACACTTACCTAAATCCTCTAAAGTTGGTACTGTCAGACAGGACGCTGGACTAGACAGACCATTAGTCTAACCCTGTATTGCTATTCTTAGTTTTGCTGGGGGAGAGGGAAAACAACTCACATGTAGAAATCAGGTTTCACTGGGTTTTTCTCTTTCAACATCCGTTTTCCCATTTAAGTTGATTTAGGCAGGCCAAGTTTTTTTGTCAAAGAGTAATTAGCTTGCTATGGTCCCAGCCCTGCAGAGAACAACACCCTTAACACACACACTGTGTTTTCAGACGTGGCAATAGCACGGATTTCCACTCTTTGCCACGTGTGGAAATCCTTGCTGTCGTCACGTCTGAAACAGCCACCAGATGTTGGTCTGAGCAGTAGCATGGGCCATGGTGGTGCTTAGCCCGGGCTGTGACTGTGGCCAATAGCCAAGTCACAGCCCGGGCTCAGAGCTATTGTGACTGTGTTATGGCAGCCCAGACTGGGGTAAAGCAGGCCGTCATGTTTGATGGCCCACTTACTGTTACCCTGGTCTGGGTTAGCAGCGCTTCCAGACAGCAGTGGCGGTCTCATAGGCCACCATGGCTGCTTCTCAGGGAGTGGGGCTGGCCGCGCTAAGCAGCGTGGGGATGGGCCATGCGGACACATGTCCACAAGTCGCCCTGCCCTCTCCCCAGGAGAGCTGCAGGATTTGGGCGCCGCTCCCCCTGCAGATGGGGCTGTCCTGCTACTCCCCTGATCAAATGGGAAGCAGGGAATACAAGACTCCACCCCCCACCCCCTGCTAGTGAATAGGCTTCTATGTCTTCAGCCCTGTTAATGGATACATACTTAATATACTTGCAGTATGAGGAGCATACAAACATGATGGGGCTGCAAGTTGCATCTGTGTTTCTCTTGAATAGCAGAATAAACAGGGAAGTGTTTGTGATGGGATTGGGTCCTCTCTGCCGCACTCTGGGCTGGCTGGCTGTGACTCAGTTTCCCCACTTACAGTGCCTACTGGACCAGTTCCTTCCAGCCTGTAAATGATTAATCCTCTCAGTCACCCTTACCTCACGCTTTCCCCAAGTACAGAAATGTGTCACCCCAATGTCAGTACCACACAAGTACAGAAGGCTTTGTAAATCAAAATTAAGATTAGTGCAAAATTGGATACAAGAGTGCAATATAATGAAGGAATAAAAAGATAACGCAACTCTACCTTTGTGAGTTCTAAGCTTAAGTCTTATTCAGTCTGTATTCCATGTTTAAAGGTCAGTCTCTCGCCCCGGTGTTGATGACTGAGCTCAATCTTTGCTGACAAGTTGCAGAGTCAGTCAGTTCCAGGATGAATCTCTCTCGTTTGGCTGGGATTGTCTTAAGTGGTTTGTAAATGGCTCTTCCCACCTTTCAAAGACTTCTTGTTGTCATGTACTGCATGTCCCTCACCTGTGTTTCTCAACACCTGCATTGTTGTGTTAACTGCTCCAGACAGGCTGTCTCAGGCTCACATTCTGGTTTTTTGGATTTATTCTTGTTACAGAGCTCACAATATATTTATTCTCATTCCATAGGGTTTTCATACAATATTTCATCATATTTATATGAATCTCTTTCTCAGTTGAAGGACACCAGACATGGCTATAAAATGTAAATTTAAAGTACTCGCACCATATACGGTTATGCAATGTGTGTCGTATGTTAGAGATGGCGGATGGGCAGACAGGAAGGAGAAAGTAGTAGGTGAGCTGGGAGAGCAAGGGACTGTACAGTAGGAAGTAAATCCAGGAGTCCATTATTCCCCTAAGCCAGTGTGCAACAGCATGCACCTCTCCACTTCAAGCACACTTGCTTGAAGAGCTGCATATCCCTTTGCTTATGTGTACATGGGCGGTTAAAGCAAGTTAGGTTTATTTCTTTATTTTAAATTCCCCTCTCTTGGAGGCTAGCTTGCCTTATAATGGGGAAACTTGGGGTATTAACCCTTTAAGGTCAGCTCACCCTGTTACAGTTCTTTATATTCAGCCTGTAAATAATATTTACATTTCTCTTTCTTGGCAGAGCATTACCTTCAGGAAATGGCCTCTTCTAAATCCTTGCTGAATTTTCTAACCTTCACTTTTGGATCAGCCATTGGATTTTTCTTATGTTACCTGCTATTTGGCTTAGTGCTGGAAGAACAAGTTGACACCCAAACGCATATCCTTTACAATGATCCTCATGGCTCGCACTCAGAGGACACTGGAAGCAAGCAGCTAGAAGGACAAATGAACTTCAATGCAGATGCCGGGCAGCACAAAGGTATATTGGTGCGTTTATGGAATGAAAGGGGAAGCAATGTTATGCAATTGGAAGTGTGGAGAGAAAATGTTGGTTCTTTTCTTTTTCTTCTTCTCCCCCCCACCCCCACCCCTCTTCACTGCCCAGTGTTTGGTTGTTTTTGTTTGGTATTTTTACTCTTGTATATTCTAACAGAGCAATTTCCTAGCAGTGTGCCAGGGCACATGGGGTTCCTCAGCAGGTTGGCAGGTATGCCCTGAAAATGCAGGTACTAATAGTTGCTCAGTGAACCAGGCCATGATACAGCTGATATGACCATTATTAAATAAAGTAATAATTATTAATTGCAGCATACTTGAGCCAGCAATGCTCTGGTGAAGTCAATAGGACTGCACTGCCTTCAGCGTATTTGAGATCCCGCTTGTAGTCTTGGAGCCTCAGAAAATCTATTTCTTGACTCCTGTTGCTCAATAATGTTTTAGTATAATTTCTGGACACCAACCTTGTTGCCTAGTTTAACAGTTGCTTTTCAGTACAGAATTAATTGCATATTGTACTTAGTATGGAGAATTACAAAACCACTGCCAAATGAGTCTACTTTGTGCATCTAGTCACATTTGTTTTTCAGTCAGTAACCTGCTGTTTCTCTCTAAACTATTGTAATCCTAAATTAAAAATTAGGATTTGCAAAACGATTTTTTAAGGGAAGGTTTTTATATTTTTGACTAAAGCTAGTTGATGTACTTTCCAACTTTATTTTAACAAGTAGAAATGTCTTTAACCATATTTGCTAAACTCTCCATTCTTGAATTTAACTCTTTCATTTGCCAGAGGGAACACAGAAATAAACATTGTTCACCAAATTAATTTCAGTTGATGTAAATTGAGCTTTAGGTGGCTTGTTCTTGTGCATAGCATAACAGAAGAGATGTGGCCCAGCACAGAAATTTCATCTTGGAAATAGTCCACTACACACACCTCTTCTTCTCTCCTTCTCTGAACTTGCTTTAATGGCTAGCGACACATTTTTGTTTTCCTTTCCTTTCCAATGGATGAATGAATTAACTAACTTATTTTTAGTTATTTACTCTTCCATTCTTATTAAGATTTAAACTCACAGATGCTGTCTGGGATCTTTCTTTTTCCTTTTTTTTTTTTGCTTTAGATGAGAACAAAAACATTGCTGAAGAACTCTACCAGAAAGTGAAGATCCTTTGTTGGGTGATGACGGGTCCTCAGAATCTAGAGAAAAAGGCCAAACATGTGAAGGCCACTTGGGCACAGCGTTGCAATAGAATACTATTTATGAGCTCGGAGGAGAATAAAGACTTCCCGACTGTGGGACTGGAAACCAAAGAAGGCAGGGACCAACTGTATTGGAAAACTATAAAAGCGTTCCAGTATGTACATGACCATTATTTAGATGAAGCCGATTGGTTTATGAAGGCTGATGATGACACCTATGTTGCCTTGGACAACTTGAGATGGCTCCTTTCAAAATACAATCCTGAGCAGCCTATTTACTTTGGCAGAAGGTTTAAACCTTATGTAAAACAGGGCTACATGAGTGGAGGTGCAGGATATGTACTGAGTAAAGAAGCTCTGAAGAGATTTGTTAGCGCTTTCAAAAACAGCAAATGTACTCATAGCTCCTCTATTGAAGACCTAGCATTGGGAAAATGTATGGAGAATATTAATGTAGAAGCTGGAGATTCCAGGGACACGAGTGGTAAAGAAACTTTTCATCCCTTTGTGCCAGAACATCACTTAATTAGAGGATATCTGCCAAGAACTTTTTGGTACTGGAATTATAACTATTACCCTGCCATAGAGGTAAGGTTTGTAAAAGTGTGTGGCCATTACATATATTAAATTTGTGAAACTGTGATTTTAACTTTGTATTTAAATAACAGACTGTTCAACTTCCCATGGGTAAAGTGTTCTGGGGAAATAAAATGGGAGCTGTGCTTTTAGGGGTGCCTAAGGTTGATTTGAAGATAGAGCCATTGGGTGTTAACAAATGTAACAGAGGGCCACTTTGGCCTGCTCTGTCATGCTTTGGCTCGGATCAGGTGCCGCCAGATGTTGGCCCGGCTACCCTGGGCTGTGACGCCGTAACACCTCTGAGACACAGCCCAGGCTAAGGTCCACCCAAACAGGCCAAAGCATACTATCACGTGTGGTGTGGCACACCGTGACCTGGCCCGTATCGGATCTGCCATAGCCAGTTTGTGTCTCCCCACCTTCCTCGGCAGCCCAACCTGGTCCAGGCTTTGTCCGCAGTGCTTTTCAAAAAGTCCCATCTATCTTGCAACAGCCCAAAAGAAGTCTTGGCCCGTACAAAATACAAAATGGCACATTTATTAAGGGAGTCTTGTGTCCAGTCTCTCATTTAAATAGAGGGTAATTTTGTACTGTTTTTCCAGGCACCTAAGTCGGGAGGAAAGCAGAGACTGAAGTTGAAAGCAAAAAAAGGGCAATTGGGATTCTTACCGGTGAATTGCCCTTCTGTGGCCCTCCAGGGAGTTTATTCGGACCCAGGGAGCGTTCTTCCTTCCGTCCAGTAGGAGGCAGCACTGACTTTCGACTGGGCATGCGTAGGGAGAGCGCGCCCTCGCTTCCCCAGGAGTATCGGACTGGAGCTGAACAACAACAAAAACTTTTCCCGAAACCTCGGGGTTAACTGAACAGAGGCCCCCGGAAGGGGCTGAGCCCCCTTAACCCGTTTAGGAGAACCAAACTTAAAATACATAGCCCTGGAGGGCCACAGAAGGGCAATTCACCGGTAAGAATCCCAATTGCCCTTTCTATGGCCCTAGGTCCGTTTATTCGGACCCAGGGAGGTGCCAAAGCAGTC
>QEPC01011741.1:406066-425983 GCA_003113815.1 Sphenodon punctatus
AGGGAACCAGAGAACCAAAAAAACCACAGGGGTCCGTAACAGAAACACCCCGACATCCCTCAGCCTCGAAGAGTGGGGGTGGGGATCACATCCCTAACACACTCACTCCCGGGACCTGTCTTGAATCCCACCACCACCACCTGGGGTCCTGCATGTACTACCAGTCCATGTGCCTCGGAGGATGGAGGTGACTGCCTAGGAGTCGCCGTCTCCACTGCCAGCCAGACTGCCTCCTCGGTTTGGGTGGCCCTTGTTCCCAGGGCGCGCTGCCAGGATGCTGGGTCAGCTCTGTGCAGGCGGCTGCGGAGGCCCTTTGCACATGCCCAGCCCTTTTCCAAAATGGCACCAGCTGTGTCCGTGCCATTTTGGAAAATGGCAGCCTTTCTTACGTGTGTGTGAAATGGCTCCATGCATGCACAGAAAAGGCATTCCAATAGATATTGGAATTACAATGGATGAACTTCTTGTCATTAAAAACAAGCAAAAATTATCTTCTTTCTTTTTTTACTGCAAGTGTTCAGTCCAGGTTTGGTTATCTCTATCTTTCTCTGCATATTTCTAGTCAGTGTTAACATATAGAGCACTCGTGGCCGGGGCCCAGGTGTTGTTTTTACAGGAGAGGTAGGCTAATTCTGTTAATTCATTTAACGGATAGTTAAATTCATAGTTCAGTTTAGTTTATCACAATGCTTCTCCATCTTTTACCAGCTTTGCTGCTGAATATTTTAGCTGGGTGTGGAAACAAGATCTGTTACCCTCAATTGTGGCTACTCATACATACCTTTTAGTAAGCTAAGCTGCTAAGTAGTAAAACTTGTTTTGTTTCGGTAGAAACGGAGGGTGTTTTTTTAGCACCTTCCTTCATGTACAAAGGCTATTTAACACTGTACAGCCTCTTATGTGGCTAGAGGATAGGACCAACAGCTATATTGCATCAAGCTGTGGAGTCAAACCTGGCACAGTAGATTTCCAGGAATCATAAACTGCAGGAAGTGGTGTTTGCTAATTGGTATGCATTGCTAACCATTGTTCATTATTGAGCCATTATGCTACTGAAAGGTACTTTTGAGGTACTCTTAGTGAATATTTGTTCAAAATCACTTGGTATAAATGTTTGGCTAGGGCTGGCCTGCTCCCTGCAAAAACTGCTGATATAGGCGGGAGCAAACTAGCCTCCTTCCTTCTATCGCAGTGCTACTATACAGCTGGGTAGAGAAAATCTCACTTATTCCAGCCTCTCCCCAGCTAGGGTTAGGTTTTGGACTGTGAAGGTTTGTGCAGGAGGGTTTGTAGGTTTTGTGTAGGATTCAGCTCTGTAGAACAGGAATAGGGCACAGAAAAGCCTCCTTACAGAGTCCTGCAAACAATCAATGAGAGCAGACCAAGATAACTAAAAAATATTTTTTTAAACTATGATTTAAATGGATAAATTACGTAATTGAAGTGCTTTGGGTTTAAAGGTGTAGAAGTGTAAAACTATAGTATACTATATGCCTAGAGAGAACTTTCACACACAAATTTTAAGTAGATAATTTGACAGAGTCCTGCAAACAATCTTATTAATAATAATAATAATAATTAATAATTAAAATGTTTACATTGTCACAAAAATTAGGAATTCTTAACCAATCCTTCCCTGGCTTGCTCTTCAGTGTTTTCATTCCTAATTGGAATGTAGATGTGTCTGCATGACTGTATGTGCACAACTGGGTGTGAAATTCATTTTGATGTGTAATGAGCTCTTCAGAATTCTTGGCTGATAGAACCCTTTTAAAGTAATTTGGCCACCAGTGATCTCATCACGTTTTTATGTTTTTAAAGAGCGCCATATATTCGTGCAATCTCAGGTCGGTCGCCATCGTAGAGACAATCGAATGGCTGTTGGAGGAATATACTCAGAGATAATATTTAGGATGCAGTACTAAAACAGGGTAACACTCTTGGAAAAGCAGTGTTGGATTTTTTCCAGTTTGCATCTTATAACTGAGAATAATGGATTTGGTATGGCAGTTGCAAGCCATGGTTTATCTAATCTCCAGCAGTCCAAATGCTTACAAAGAAATCCTGCAATGGATATTGCTAAAATAATTTATCAAAAGGGGAAGCTCTTGTAATTGGAAGTGTTTATCTCCCTTTACAAACTGTAACAAATAGAACTTTGATAGGTACTGTACATAAAAGACCGATCTGGTCCTTCTCTCTATCTTTGATGCTTTACTTTCTACCTTTATTTTCCAAAATATTGCCTTAAGAGATTTGCCAAAGGCTTTTTAAAAAATCCAAATTGTAACAGTAGTAGGTTTCCATTTGTTTAATATTTTAATAGGTTTAGAAAATTCCTTCTATAGGTAATGCTTATTTTGTCTCTAGCCTGCCATCGTGATTTTATATATCTCTTGTTTCAACCCTTTTACATCAGTATATTTTAAAATAAGTTCTTTTAGTCCCAGAATCGACCCTGGTGTGTTTTTTTATTTATTTATTTATTTATTTTTAGCCTGACCTTCCCTCCAACGACAAGGTACCCATATTTCCTGCATATTTGCTGTCACTTGCAACACCATCCGTCCTTAGGCAGAACAGTTGATGTTAATGAAAGTTGATGTTAATGAGAGTTCCTTCAGAAACATTGGATGAATATGCCTTAGCCCTGTTGGCTTATTGCTAATCAATATCAGTTTGCCCCAGCAGCTTATCTTTGACATTTTGGCTTCAGACATTTGTCAGACATTCCCAAACTATGGGACCCTCCCCTCCCCAGTGGGGTTGTGTTATTCACAGATAGGTTCAGTCTCCCAACTGATATTTGAGATTTCGCATGTGTCTGTTACCTGGGATCACAAGTTTATATTTATGTTGAAATATGGGATCTTGCAGCAAAAACAGTTTAGAAACCACTGTGTTGTATTATCTGAAAAGAGCACTTCTGTTGTAGGTAACTCTCCAAAATCATTTTGGGTAAAAATTGAGATAAACAATTTAGCTTCTCTGTATTATCCTTATTCGTTGGTTTCCTTTATTGTGGTAGCCTACTAAAACCCGCTGCTTCTCTTACAGGCTTGTTTTTGATCTGCTTATTTTCTTGGCTTTGTTTAATATTTAATATAGAATGTGTTCTATTCACAGTATTCTCTTAGGGTATTTTCAGACATTACGAGATCACGGTGAACCACGGTGAATACCCACATGGTGATCGTGGTCCCGTAATGTCTGTTGGGGGGAACGGAAGCTCCCCGCCAGATGTTCACCCCCATGAAGCACGGGCGGGAATCACATTCAACACGCAAACGGAGGTCCTGCCCGGACCATCTCCGTTTTGAATGTGATTCCCCCCCGTGATCAAGGGGACCATCTCGTCTGTCCCCTGACCATGGCCCAGAATCAGCGACGGTATTCCGGGTCATGGTCAATGCCCGGGGGGGGATTGGCGGGCGCTGTGGCCGTGTTGGGCGCGGCGCCTGCCCGTCTCCCGGAGGGGGGGGCTGTGCGGCCCCGCCCCCTCCCACGATTCCCCGCCAGGATCAGCCGGCACGTCTGTTTGATGGCCGTTTTGATCCCGGCGGGGGATCAGTGTGTGATTCCGAGGCCAATACCGGCCCCGTCATGTCTGAAAATACCCTTAGTCTTCCTAATTTACGTTTTCCCTGCTGTAGTTTTACTGTTGGCTTATTTCTGCTGACTTACCATTAAGAATCCCTTTGGGTCCAGTAGAGTTTTGCACACCATATTTTATCACAGTAGTGGAGTTGCTTGTCTTTCTGCTTCCTTTTTCATTTTAGGCTTACACATACCTTCAGTGACTGTCCTCGTATGCCCGAGTAGCTACCATATTGATCTTACTGATTTTTTACTGAAAGAATTAAGGTTCTGTAGAGGTACTTGAAAATCTTCTGAGTTGTGTAATGGTTGAGAGAGATGTTTTTAGTTTTAGCAGTAAACGAAAGAAGCCATTAACTACTAGGCTGCTTGTAACAACTGTGGAAACTTTAACTATATTTCTATTCTTGTTGGGCTTGGAAACAAAGAACTGCATACCAATCTTTACTCGTATTATGTGTGTTTTGTGAGTGAATTTTCCTGTGTGTGGTTTTTTTTTTAACTATTATAACTGCAAAACTGTTTTAAAAAACAAACTACTAAATAAAAGCAGGTGGGCTGAACACCCCACTTGAGTCTGCTGTCGTGGCCAATGTGTATGCGGTGGGCTAATAACAAAGTTGAATTTGGGATGATTTATTTATATTTTTACTTTATAGAGAGTAAAGTCTAACAATTTTATACTACTGGTTTTTGAAATGCTTGTTTTTCAGCACCAGAGCATGATCAGTGAAAATATTTGCCTAGATACTGTTTAGTTGAATGTAGTCTGTTTCTTACTAAATTTGTCACAGAAATTAACTAAAACCAGTGGTACCAAATATTTGCAGACTTCTCTGCAGTGATCATACAAACTAATTGAGTCTAAGGGTCTAATTATTTTGTTTTCCTTATTAGTCTCAGACTTTGATGTTTGTGAATTATTGATGAAACTTGAATTATCTCATATTTGATTTTACTATAAACGTGTATAGTATATAATGTAATAGTCTCTACAGCTTAAAAGAAATGAAACCAACTATTTTAAATACCTTGGTTGTTTCTTCCATTTTTAGGGTCCTGGGTGCTGCTCTGACCTGGCAATCTCCTTTCACTATGCTGACTCCACAACTATGTATCAGTTGGAATATTTGATTTATCATCTCCGTCCTTATGGTTACCTGTACAGGTACAAGCCTGATGCACCCAAGGATACAGAAAAGCAAAGCTTAAGAGGACCAGTGGATAATGATGGAAGATCAAATGCTAACGCAGAAAGCCCCTGAAACTGAAGCAGACATTGAGTAAAATGTGTAACAATGCACTGAAGAAGCATTATGGAATGATGATGTGCTACATCTGGCTCTTGCCAAGCACTGGAACTGTTGATAACTCTTCTTGATTTAAGAGGCTTTCCACCCAAATGATTGCAGGGTCCAGTCCCACAGCCCTTACTCATGCTAAGTAGAGGGACGTTTCACATGATTTAGAGCTGCAGGATCAGACCTTTGAACTGTAAAGTGAGCTGTGAAACCTGTTCATACAGTAATATATATATATATATTGATAACTTGCATTGTAACAAATGGATGGCGGCCAGATTCACTCATGAATAGGCAGTATTTCTTTTCCTTTTTCTCTTCTCTTTCATTTTCTCTTGTGCTCCTTCTTTTGGGTGAGTTCTGTACATCTTGAATGATGCAGGTCCACATTACACAGGTCACATCAAGATGCTGGAAATACTAGGGAAACATGTCTGGCATAAAGTAACTAAGATGGTGATAGAGAATGAAAAGGCTTCAGAAATGATCCTGCTTCACAAAGGTGGCCTTTAGAAGAACATTTGCTACTAGGTATACGCTGATAGATTATTATGTTGTATTGCTTTCGGTGGCCTCAATCTCTAGCAGAAGGTTAGCTGCCACACAATCAACACCCAGCTAGAAAAAAACCCAAGAACAGCGAGTCTGTCTGTCTTGATGCGTGGAGGCTTTCATACCTGCTGTGTTACTGTTTGAATGGGCATAAAATCCATTCCCATAAGTTAGACATAATCCGCTTACAAATATGAGTCCTCCCTTCTCATGCTCATTCCCCAAAGTAGAAAGCATAGACGGTACTTCTCATAGTAATAGCACAGGAGTGCAATAAATATATGCTTTAAGCAGTGAAACACTCATGGCCCAGCATACATGTTAGTTTCAAATCCCCTCCGTGTTAACATTAGTTTAGTTCTGCTTCATTTACATAATATTAATTAGAATTTTTGCTTTATTTGTATGCCCTTGGGCTTATTTACAGAACTAGACTGGCCCACTGCTTGCACTTTCAATGAGGGTTTTGTCCTATCTACAACTTCCATTTTAGGTGGCTGTCTTTGTCAGTTCCATCGCTCTTCAGTTTGCCTGTTTTTACTGTAGGTTCTGGTTTTTCTGCCTCTGCCTTCAGGCTCAGATGTTTGGTTTAAAATGAGATTTTCTGCATTGCCGTTCCATTTTGCTGATGTGTTACGCACAATTTTTAGACAAACCAAATTGAATGCAGGAATCTTTCCACATGCATTAACAGCTCGTTTAGCTCTGTGCAGTGTTGCGGAACGTGGCAAAATAAATATTAAATGAAAATTTGTCAGGTAAGGATTAGATCTTCTATAGATTAATCCTTTCCTGATCATTCTAACATTTATGATTATCCTCGTCATTCTAACTTTTGAGTTCTGACAACTGTTCTGACTTGCTTAGTGCATCCGTTGGCACGCTTCATTGCTCAACTTTTTCTTCTCTTTTACGAGTTTTAACTTCATCAAAATGACGACTTTGGCCAAACCTTACTATGCTTTCCCAGTGTCTTGATGGGGTGTAATATTGGTAGTCAGTGGCCTTATCAGTGTGGCTTCCACTCATCTCCTAATCGTTTGGTGAGGTTAGTTGTAGTAACCGTGGCGGGGTGGGGTGTCGTAGGGTGTTTTTAGACAAGCACCTCCGCAACCATCATACATGTTGTTGGGCTGCATTGGGTGCCCCAAAATGCATGATGGGTGAGGAGGTGCTTGTCTAAAAACACCCTTATTTTGTGAGATGCCAAGATCCAGATCCTTACAAGCATATGGTCCCACTGAAGTCCAAGGGATTAGACAGTAGTTAGTGTTTTCAGGTTTGTGGCCTCTTCTTGCCAACAAACATTGTAACTTACGATTTTACTTTACAGTTCTGTGAACACCTCTCTGCTTCCTCCCTAGTATTCAAGCAATGGGATAGATCTATTTGCCATCATCACTGATGTTGTAATATACCGATTGCTTGGTTAAACCTAAATATTTGATGATCAATGCTTTTCACTAGCCAGACTTGCCTCTCATGAAATGGAAGGAACAGAGGCTTTACAGTAAGTGCTATCAGTTGACCAATGCAGAGACTGTAAAAACTGGAATCAATTTGGTGATTTAGAAGCTTTGCATTGTATCTGAAACAATGCTGACCCAGAGAAGGAAGTTTATCACCTCCCGTGTTTCTACTGAGTTGCAAACTGTGACTAAACATGGTAAAACAGGTCCACAGGAGAGTCGGTAAACAGGTCATAGATATTATGAAATCAACATGCCAAAAATACTGATAGCTGTAGAGACTGCTATGTTGCTCAGATCTGTCTTTTTAACCTCTAAATGAGCTGAAGCTTAAACTATGTATAAGATTGCTTTTAAAAAAAATTTAAAACCCTTTAAACTCAGTCAGTGCAAAGGAAGTATGGAATCTCAATTTTCCAGCTCCTAAATATTTTTGCTCCATTCCTTGTCATTCCTTGGCTTATAGCAGCATCCACAGTGTCCTCTGTCTAGCTCTGAACAAAAGTGTTTCCATCTGCTGGTATAGACTGATGGTGCTGTAATAACTTGGGTTTATTGTGTGTGAAAAATTCAAAGCATCCTTCTCTAGAGTGGAAAAAACTGCTTTCTGAAATATCCTGACAATCGAGTCACAGGAGGCTTCTAAATTTGTTCTCTAATCCATATATCTAGAAAGTAGATCAGAAGAGTCCTACGTTCCAGTAACAGTCTAATTCTCTTGCAACACGAATGTCTTTCTCTCAAACTTTGCAATGGCAACAAAAATTGATTTCCTTTAGTGGGCATCAACTTGGTCTATTACCATTTTATTTGCTAGTTTTCAAAACTTGGTTAGTTAATAAACTTGGGTCATTCGTAATGTTGACAGACTGAGAGCTTCCTCTTGTGGTGGCCAGTCATAGTTGCTGTGTTGTGTGTTTACATTTTAACATCAAGTGGACATTGAACAGTTTTCTGCTGCAATCCTGGCAAGTGATGATCATCCATCCTCCCATAAGTAATGAAACATAGGAGAAGCATGTGCCTTTTGAAGTACAGTGGCACAGACTGCCTTACGACGCACGTCTTATTACTTTGGATTTTAAGGGGGGGTGGTTTTGTGTTTAAACAAAAAACCAATGATTTTGATTCTGAGCAACCCCACCGCCAAACTAATGCAGGTTTCCTTAAATAAATGATCAGGCATTAGGCTGTTTTTACAGTTGGATACTGTTGCTTTTGTTTTCATCGTATCATGTCTTAATATTTTAAGTGGCTTGGCGTTTCAGAAGAATATTTTCTCATTCAGTTGGACATGCTTTATTATCTGGGCATGAGAGTATCTTTTAGCAATTGTCATCCAGTCCCAAGCTTTTTCACTGTGGGCTGGTATCCCACCAAGTTTTTCATCCCTAATTCAGTTCTGTAATTTGTAATGTACTTGTTTAGAATGAGTGGTCAAACTCCTACTATGGTGTTCGCTATGTCCGTTCCTTTTATTTTTATCAAGCTTTATTTCTCCTTAAATGTCTTCAGAGAGCAGTTCTAAAGCTGTATTCAAATTACCTTTCAGGCACTGTTACTAGTATGCTAGTGATTACCTGTTTCATTAAAACTGCTCACAAGTGAAAGGTTGGAGGATTCACAGTATGACTGCTGGCCATATTTTGAGAGTTCTGTTGTTTTACTGGCTGCTTTTAGACAGACGGCTGCCCCAGTGCTGGCTACGTTTGCCTGCTTCACCTGGAGGTGGCCCTTCCTCTTAAAGGCAGCCCTGCCAGATGTGGGACTGACCATTGCCCCAGGCAGTTCTATAGTGTTGCAGGTGCCAGCCTAGAGTGTTGGATGATTGCCTGCAACTCTGTGGTGCAGGTGGGGCACCCTGTGAGGAGAGTGCGGGCTGGTGAACCTGCCAGGTCCATCTGAAGCTGACCCAGGAGTGCACCCGCAGAGCAACTCTGGGGACAGCTAACTGTGTGTCCGTCTAAAAGCACCCACTGTGTCTTGAGGAAAGAAAAAGAGGAATAGTATCATAAAGTGTAATTACTACTATAGAAGTTGTGTGTAAACTCTTAAAGATGAGACTACATACCGTAACGTATAACTGGATGGAAAGTTTACTTTGCCCTTACAGAAACCAGAGAAACATAGTAAACCACCACGTGTGTATTGAACCTTCCGTTTTAAGGGTGCAGTCCTGAACCCATTGAACTCTGGCAAAATTCTTATTGATTTCAATAGGGCCAGGATTGCACCTTTGCTATATAATGTGTTCAAGTACTTTGCAAAGCTCACTGCAAACATTTGTGTGAAAAATATTTTGAGGAGACAAATCTTAACTGCTGAGCAGTGTGTTGCATTTAAAATCAGAGTGTCTGAAGATCTAAGTGACAAGAAAATAGTTTTGTTCATAGCAAATAATGGTGATTGGATTGTTTTTTAAGTGATCACCATAAATTAAAGTTTATTTTTAAATAACTTCTCTGAAGTGCCTTGGACCTGTTTTTAAGCTCTGAATTTAAATTGAGAGCTGGACAAATAAAAATAATTTATCACACATACAAATGTGTCTGTGTTTTTTACACTTGTCTTAAATGGGTTTTGATTTCAATGGGATTGACTGCTTATGTAGACTTAAACATGTGGAGAAGCATTTGCAGAATTGTGTCAGATAAAGACTTTTTTCTAGGTGGAAAAGTAACAAAATAAGGGCAATTTCCAATGGGTGTGAACTTGCAAAACGTTCTTACTATGCAAACTGAGCCAATCTCGGTTCCTTGGAAAAAGTACCCAACAGTCACAAAGTGGCGATCCCTTCCCTGTTCACTCCCAGCTCCCGACACTAAGAGGTTATGTTTCCCCAAACCTACCTAGCTAATAGCTGATAATGGATCTATCCTCCAGAAACTTGTCCAATCCTTTTTAAAATCCAGTTATACAACTGGCCTTGACCACATCTTCTGGCAACAAATTCCACAACTTAATTGTGTGATGAGTGGAAAAAATACTTTATTTGTTCTAAATCTGCTGCTACTTAGTTTCATGAGGTGTCCCCTAGTGCTAGTGCTATTTGAGAGGGTAAATAACCATTCCCTAATTGACTTGTTCCACATCACTCATGCTTTTGTAAATGTTCATCGTATCTTCCCTCTGTCATCTCTTCTCCAAGCTGAAGAGCCCTAACCTATCTAGCCTCTCTTCATAGGGGAGCTGTTCCATACCCTTTATTATTATTTTTGTTGCCCTTCTCTGTACCTTTTCTAGTTCCTCTATGGCCCTTTATACACAGGCCTCTCCCACTCATGAACATGTAAAAAGCTGCATGTTCATGAGTGGGTGTGATCCGTATGAAGGACATGGTGCGTGCACGGTGAGTGGAGGTGCGTGCATGCTCCCGCCTAACCTGCAGCCCCACTCACCCCCCATGCACGGAGCAACCGGAGAAAACTGAGGTTGTTCCGTGAGGATGTGTGACCGTGTGCACACCCTGCCCACCCACTGCGTACGCACCAGCGTGCCCACGCACCCCTCACCTGGCAATGCTGTGTAAAAATGACCTATATGTTTTCTTGAGATGGGGTAACCAGAACTGCATGCAATACTCAAGATGTGGTCGCACCATAGATTTATATAGATGCATTTTCTTGTGTGGACTCCTAATTTAGAACCCAGCAAAGTGTGGATAAAGTTTGGATTATTTTTCTCTATGTGCATCACTTTGCACTTGCCTGCATTAAATTTTTCATCTGCCATTTAGAATGCCCAGTCAGCCTGTCTCGCAAGATCTTTCTGCAATTCTTCACAGTCTGATCTCTTTTTTAAACTACCTTGAATACCTTTGTGTTATCTACAGATTTGATCACCTTGGTCTTTACTCCCCTTTCCCAGATCATTAATGAATACATTAAACAACACCGTGTGGCAGGACAGAGCCACAGTGGGCTATGCCCCCTTTAACGCAACTAGCACATGCATGGGAGTTGCACCGAGAAAGGTGCCAATTGGTAGAGGTGGGACCCCAGGCCCATTACCGGCTGCTACCGGATTTACCGGGTACCGGTTCTCTGAAAACCGGATTCCCAGATTAAATCCGGTATACCGGTACCGGATTTATTTCATTGATTTCAATGGGGCGCTGTGTCCCCATTGAAATCAATGAAATAAATTAATTCCCTCCCCCTCCCCCTCCCAGGCTGCGCGGGTGGAAGGGGGGACACCCCCCACCCACCCTGCCCAGCCTGGATTTTTGTTTAAAAAAAGACTCAGAGGCGAGCCCACCCCCCAGCACCAGCGGCCGCGGCGTCCCCGCAGCCGCCGGTAAGTATGACCCGATCCCTGGGGGGGGTGTTTAACACCCCCCCAACCCCCCAGGGATCACCCCTACTAAAGTTCAGTGCGCTTACTTTGCGGAGCTCCGGCTGCGGCGGCGGCGGCGGGCGGTCCGGCGGCCTCAGCGCCGGCTGTGGCTGCCGGCGTCAGAGACGCTCTAGGCCTTCCGGGGAAACCCGGAAGTTCCCCGGAAGGCCTAGAGCGTCTCTGACGCCGGCAGCCACAGCCGGCGCTGAGGCCGCCGGACCGCCCGCCGCCGCCGCCGCCGGAGCTCCGCAAGGTAAGCAAGCACTGAACTTTAGTAGGGGTGATCCCTGGGGGGTTGGGGGGGTGTTAAACACCCCCCCCAGGGATCGGGTCATA
Organism: Sphenodon punctatus; assembly: GCA_003113815.1. Taxonomy (NCBI): domain Eukaryota; kingdom Metazoa; phylum Chordata; class Lepidosauria; order Sphenodontia; family Sphenodontidae; genus Sphenodon; species Sphenodon punctatus. The sequence goes on from QEPC01011741.1 coordinate 417,657, forward strand.
CTTACCGGCGGCTGCGGGGACGCCGCGGCCGCTGGTGCTGGGGGGTGGGCTCGCCTCTGGGTCTTTTTTTAAACAAAAATCCAGGCTGGGCAGGGTGGGTGGGGGGTGTCCCCCCTTCCACCCGCGCAGCCTGGACTCGGGGAGGGTTTGTTTTTTTAAAACTTTTTTGCTGGGGCTTTAAGTTTTTACATTGCAGCCATTTTTAAATGGCTGCAATGTAAAAAAAATCTGGTACCCGGAATCTGGTACCCCGGACCGGATTACCGGGTCGAATCCGATAATGCCGGTACCGGGGGTACCGGCATTATCGGATACCGGATTTTACCGGTTTCCCGCCCCTACCAATTGGGCAGGACGGTGACTAATGGGACACAGCTGAGTTGGGCGTGGCTTTGGCCAGCTACGGGAGTACTAAACCAGGGGGCTAGCTCAGTGCTGCGTGGAACTGCAAGGGAGACCTCTTGCTGTAAGAGGCAGCAGCCAGAAGGGAGTTGGCTGGAAAGCATTTGCAAGAAGGTCAGAGCTAGGGAGCCCGGCCCATAGGGCTGGGAGCCCTGGGGCATACAAGAGACTAAAAGGACTGCTAAGAGAAGCTGGGACTTGCGATAAGCCAAGGGTTTGTGAAAGGCAACTAGGAGCTGCCTTGTCTGGGAAAGACTGCCTGCTTGATCCTGAAATGAGAGAGACTGTATATGAGGAATTGCAGAGACTGAGTAAATAAAGCACTTCTGAGTAGAATTCCCTAAGGCAAGTAGTGGATTGGGCCCTGATCCTGCATGCACTTGCACCTGGAGGTGGCCACCCTGTGGCACAGTGGTCCAGGTACAGATCCTTGAGGCGCTCCACTATTTACCTCTCTACATTGTGAAAAATGACCATTTGATCATAGTCTTTGTTTCTTATCCTTTAACCGGTTACCGAGCCGTAATGGGACACTGTCTCCTGTCCCATGACTTTTTAATTTCCTCAAGGGTCTTTCATGAGGGACTTTACCAAACGCTTACTGAAAATCCGGATACACTATATCAACCAGTTCACCCCTTATCCACATGCTTATTTACACCCTCAAAAATTTCAATAGAGTGAGGTAAGACTTCCGTTTGCTAAATCCAGGTTGATTCTTCCCCTTATGCCATGTTTATCAATATGCTCAGTAATTCTGTTCTTTATTTGTTAAAGTAATAATCTTGAAACCATAGGATAAATAACCATGAAAATGTTGTCCTACTGCAAGCTGCTTTTGATGAAAGGGGCGGTAAGCTTAAATTTCACCTGTGCTTTACGTGTTGGTGATAAAGACCCCAATCCAAGGTCCACACATGGACCAAAGCTATATTTTCACATGCACCGGGTTCCCTAAGAAAGTCCCCTGCCTCCAACTGCACACCACCAGAGAGAGAGGTGGGGCCGCAGTGGCTGGTGGCACGAGTACGAAGGGGGAGTTTATCGGAGGAACCTTCCACGTAGACATGGTGGGTGGGCGTGGGTTGCGCTGTGCAGTTTACATGTAGCATGCTGGAAAAGGCCTCATTCCCCCCCCTGCCCCCAAACTGAGCGAGAAGACCCCGGCTCAGCTGAGCAGCGGCTGAGGAGGAGCACGGGTCAGGACCTGGAGAAGCTCAACTGAGCAGCAGCTGGGGAGGAGCAGCGACCAGAACTTGTAGAAACATGCCAGTATTCACAAGATGAGCGTTTCCAAGGAAAAGTATAAAAACTAAATTCTGTACATCTTTTCAGTGCTTTTTCTGTTTAATAGATGCTATTTTATTTCATTGTACCATATACTTTTTTACTTCACTCTTTTATACAGGAACCCTGAGAGATCAAAATGTAACTTTAGCCTGAAGGCGTTGAAAAATCCTGTTGGTTTTCATAAGTATTTAATAAAAGAAATTGGTAGAGCTTACCTATCTGATATAATTTCTCCTACCTGTAAAATCCAAACATGCTTCACTAGCAGAAAACACTAATTCCCCCTTATCAGTGCTATTGAAATTGCCAGGGTATATTCATTTTCTGTGCCAAGACTTGTACCAATAATGCCAATTCCAGGCATCACCTTTTCCTGTTTAATACTGCCACACATTTTAGTTTCCAAATAGAAGTGAAGGTCTTCACTGTAAAATGCTGGGTATTTAAGTGTTGGATATTTGACATCTAAAAATGAGATCTAATAATTTCCATATACATTACTATATTGAAACAACAAAGAGAAGTATATTCCTCTGTGTGTGTGGAATGAAGCTATTCCTATGATCTAGAGAACATATACAATCTACTTAAGGTGTATGCCATATTGTGGAAAATACTAGGAAGAGTACATTTAGTGGGGGTTGTATTAGCACATCATCTTGGATTCGTAAGTGCTCCTTCCGTTGTTGCAGACTCCAGTAACATTAACCTTCACCAATCCCAAATCCCAGTGGTTTCTAGAAGAGGAAAGAAATGGTTGCATTTTAAGCTGGTTTTAAAACGAAATATGAAATGTGTCTTCTATCAGTATGATGAGGGCTGCTTTTCCTAGCCTAAATGGAGGGAACAGGAGCTACCAGGACAGTGGTTCAGCTGTGCCCGTTTAATTTCCTTATTGCCTAATAAATAAAATGAATTTGCGGTTGAGCCAGCACAGTATTTGAGAAATGCACTGAAAATGGGTTTTTTTTAAAGGTATGAAAGAGTTCGGAGATTTGTTTCATATCAGTCTCCATGGTGCTCAATGATCTGTCTTTAGTGATATACCAGCATCTGGCAATATGTTCTGTATTTCAACAAAACTACTAAAGATTGGGCAGTACCTTTTTGAAATCAGCCTTATTCACTGGGTGTTAACTGACGGGACAGGTGGCTGTCATCCCGCCCGGGGGTGGAGGAGAGCTACCCCTGGCTGCATCAGCTCTGGTGACAGGAGCTCCTGACCCAGCCGGGGAGGGAAGGCACAGCTGTCTGGCTCCACCCCCTCTGCTGCGGCTGGTGCCCTGCCCCCCTGCTATGTGGGGCAGCCATGGCTGGTTGTCACGGCAACCTGCCACGCTGGGCCTGGTGGGCACAGAAAGAGATGCATCTGCCTGGTTCGGCCTGCTGTGGGCAGCTCGTGGGGCCGGACCGTGGTCCCAGTCCGTTCCAGGCCCATGTTTCCATGCTGGGGCTTGAACTAGGCCTGCCTCTTGTGGGCCTGGAACAGATGGGCAGGGTTCGGCGCTGGCTCAGGTAGGCTAACATCACATTAGTTAACCCCCAATTATAAGGGATCTCCCTATGAAATGTATTCTTTCAGGCCCAGGACAAGAATTAAATAATTCTCTCTTCCACTCATGAAAATGTGTAAAGACGCCAGCGTGAATCTCACACCCTTGTGTGTGGATCATGTTTCAAAAGTTCTTTTCCATTGAAAAGGTGAAAATTAAATGGTGAGCACAGCCTACATGGAGGCATTAACTTACCTGCTCATCCATGCACACACATGTCCCGACATTCTTTTTCTGTCTCAAACCTATTTCTGGTACCATCACAGCCTCCATACCAGAATCGTGCACAAGCATTGGCATCCTTGTCGTAATACCACTTTACGTGATAGTCTCGACATTCTCCGGGTCTCATTGGTTCCAGGCACTTGGGATCTGGAAATACATAAAATGGCAGCTTAAATTTGTCTTCCACATTAGGATAAAATACCCCCCTCTCTACACTTTCTTGCCACAGTGAGGGTCATATAGGGGAAAGCCACACGAAACAGGATCAGCCAGATTCTCCTGTCCACCCAGAGAAGAGAAACTACAGCCACCACACATTGGGCTGGCAGGAAGGGCAGCCCAAACAAACAGCCCCCACATAGGGAATCTGGGCTGGGGGGGTTGCCCTCCTAAGTCCATATATGCCATGGATAAACCAAGGAGCTATCCGCAGAAGGTAGGTGCTGCACAATAGGATCGGGCTCCCAGAAGGAGCTGTCGCAAAACATGATTGGGGGAACCTGGAGAAGTGCACACACTGGCCACCAAACAGCTGCTTGCACCAGCTGCCAACCAGCTGATCAGAGGGGGAGCAGCATGCTTCCCCCCAGCTGCCAACCAGTTGATTGTGGGGGCAATCAGCTGTTTCACAACCAGGGTGAGCCTGCTCCTCTGGGCCCAATCTTTGGTCCTCGCCTCATGGTAGGGCTGCACAGGCCAACCAGTTGGGAGATGGCACCGTGGCCCCACATTGGCTGGCATGGGGTAATAGCAGCCGACAATGGGTCACCGCCCTTCTTCAGCCTATGCATCGCATAGCAACCAGAGACCTTCACCGGGGTAGAAGTGGGTGAACATCTGGTGGTCACCGGACAGACTGTCAGCAGCATTGTGTGTTAATGTGACTTAATGCGAGATAACGTCTCATGTGGCATAACGTCCATACCAAGCTCTATCTGTGACACACATTTTGCTGTTATAGGAGTTAATGGACTAAAACAAATAAGGGACTAAAGACCCTAATTTTCAAATTTTAAATGGAAGTCCTCAACCCATGTTTTTGAAACTACATTCAGCAGTTACCTTAATTTTGTTACGAAAGTCTGAAAATTCAGTCACTATGCAGTGTCTTGGTCAAGCGCATGAATTAGCAAGATCAAAAACGAGTGGTCTGCAAATGTTTTAACACTTATTATAAATCCTCCCCAGATTACCTTGCAGAATTAGAGGTTTGATTCCTAGAATTAATTTGTATACAAACAGATGGAACAGTGGGTGTGATATTAACACCATGGAAGTGCCGAACTGAACATACCAACTGGCTGCTAGCACTGAGTTGCTATTTCCTGTAGGCTAGCAGGATGAATAATCAGACATGAACAGGTCAGTCACTTTCTTGAAGACCCCCAAATGCTCAAATACATATCCATGACATTTCCAGAGACAAGAAGTGAAATACATGTGCTCTATGTCCTTGCTATTTGCTGTCCAAAGTATTTAGCCTTCAGAATTTTATTTTCTGACTTCCATTATCACTGCATGATAGTTCTGAGTAAAAATTACTGCAGACTTTGGTCATCAAATGGCATCTTAATGCTTGGCTTCATTTACTAAACATGAAAAGAATAACAATTTTCTTTGTTGCTTTCTTGTACATTTATTGAAGACATAAGCACAGTTCACCAGTTTAATCAGCATATAAAGGAAAACTTTGCAATAATTTTCTAATTAATATTCCTCTATATGCTTGTGCCAGTTTGTAAGACTGTCAAGCCTTCGCAGCTCCCATGAAAATTGAATCCTTTCTTTAGTGATCTGAGTTGCTTTATTTTTACTTTGGTGAATTTTAGCAAAAGTTAAGGTTTGGTAATAACATCCAAAGTAGCATATAGCAGAGGGATATCTGTGGGAGTGGATGTCTTCTAAAGTTTTGTCAGTGTTGTCAGTCTTGACTGACAAACATGCTCCCTAACTGCCTCTTGAACAGAAACTTTCAGTTTTGTATTCAGCTAGCCAAACGTACTGGTGACCTAAGCAAAGTAAAAAAAAGGCTTAAAACGTACTTTGTTGAGTAAACTTGAACAAGGTAAGTTGTCAAAAACGGAAATTAAAAATAATTACAAGTATACACATTACACAGTGCTGTACCTTGTTATACAAATTGCAATAAGAACAATTTTTATAGTTTAGACATAAACGTGAGCCTAGTTCGTTCAGCACACAGTGCAAAGGTAGCCAGTCTATACACGTAAAAGTTCTCATGCTGTTGGAATATCCAAATCAGTTTTTCCAGTTTGGAAAAGGCAGTAAAAGAGTCCAAGCATGGTGAAAGCAATTTCTCCCTTATTTCCTTGTATAGTGGACACTCCATAACATAGTGGACTGTGTTCTCTATTATATTTTTGCAAAATGGACACATTCTTTCACTTCTAGGGATTCCCCTTCTATGGCCCTCTAACATGGCCATCGGCATCTGTTCCAGCCTCAACCTGGTTAGAGGAATTCTCTGAAACTTTCCCAGACTGAGGTTTAAATACTTCTCCTGTGGTTTACCACTTTAATTTCATCAGTAGTTGCTCCATACCTTTTGTAGTTATCACTACCTGAGACCGCAAAACCAATGGAGTTGGCTTTACAGTGGTAGTTGGGTTGAATAGTGGGGATACAACGGGAATCCGAGTTCTGGTTTCAAAATCATCAGGTCTGCCATAAAGAGAAGGGATCAGTGGTTGTCCGTCAGGAATGTGCCTCGGAGGTGAGGTGGCAACAGACCGATCCTGGCCAGAATGTGATGGTGCTCTCTCCCTGACGATCCCAGGAGAGCTCAACTGCCAAAGGATTCAAAGCACTACAGTTAATGGTACAATTGTAGATAAGCAAGAGAGATGTCATTGAGAGCTTGAGAAGAAACAACAGTGATTAGTGACACTGGAAAGCAATTTCAAATCTCTCATTAAATTATACTAAACCTACACATGTGTCTGCTACTTTCTGCTGTCTTGAATGATCTGAAAGAGCACTTTCTAAGAACTGGAGCAGAGGAAGTTAGGCGAGGTTAATTTTTCAGTTTGATTTCTAACTCTGGGTGATTTCAGAAGTGACGCGTTCCAATTCACCACAGTGAATCCCACCCTGGTGTGAATGGATTCACCGTGGGCTGTGGTGACACATGCAGCCCCAACAGAAGTGACAGGATCGTGACCACCGCCTGGGGGCAATCAGAGAGAACATGGGCCGGGGGAACACAACAGACATGCAGTGGAGACGTGGGCCATGGTTCGAGCCCCAGAAAGCACCGCGGCTGGGGTCAATTCCTTCCACCGCGGCTGCAGGTGTCCGTTACGAAATTACTTTTCATTCACCCCTGCTGTGGTGACCATTCACCACACTTCTAGACCGCCTCCCACCCCGACCCCACAAAGCATGATTAGCTTCACCCCGGGCCGCGTTTGACTGTGGATGCGAGCAAACAGACATGCACGGCGCTTTCACCACCCCCTGCGTTTGACTGAGGTTGACTGTGGTGGACATTCACCACGTTACTTCTGAAATCACCCTCTGTTGATTTGGACATTGATTTTGTTATCCAAGTCCTGTGTAAAATTAGCACTCCATTTACAATGGATTAAACATTGTTCATATTTTAGTAGATAATGGCTTGTGGCAGAGGAAGGGTGTCACCCAGGGGCCACTTTGAAAATTAGTACAAGCTCTGAGATCCGCACAGACGTTGAGGGCAGGAGTGCTTAAGGTATGCACATGGGAAGAGGAGGGTTGAGATCATGGATCTGTGCGTTGGGCCTGTTCCCTATCCTGTTGTGCAAGACCTCATCTCTGCTTCCTTACCCTGAGCTCAGTTTCCAATGCTTGGGGATATGAACTGGATCCAGGGGCCAAATGCAGAAACTTGAAAAAGGGGACACATAAAAGCTAGACACAGCCTGCATTTGGTCACTGGGCCCGAGGCTTCCAACCCCTGGTTTATTGAGTTAGCTGCTAGGAATAGTGGCTTATAACATAAAATAAGCTTCCTAGGGTAGCACAATGTCCTATAATGGATTCCTCTCATGACTGCAAAATGCTTATAACATTGATCAACTCTTTAAAAAAGGAACTTAAACATGTGAAGCAACCAAAAAGTCTTGAATCCATTAGTAGAATTTGGCTAGTAATTCAGTACAGTGTCTTTCATTTAGTTCAGTCTCTGGTGATATCAAGCCAAGTTCAGCTTATTTCAAATCTTGGGAACTAATTGGTTCACGGTGCAACTAATACATATTTTAGAGGCATGCACCAGGGACCCATGTTGTTTTTCTTTTTGTTTTTTAAATATGTCAATTTCGTTTCCAAAAATATCAAAATTTCATTTTTGTTTTTGCTTTTGTTTTCAATTTCCATTGGTTTCAATGGAAAACACATTTTTGGGTGTAACCTTTTTTGTTTTTCATTATATTTGGATGAAACTTGGGGGAACTGAACCACAAATGGAAGGCATTGTGTACGCCAAATAGCAGAAATATTGGATAAAAGAATCAGATTTTATAAACAGTTGAATTATGGTATTTTGCAAAAAAATCTACATATACATTCCTGGCTGTAATGTCTTTGTCTCCCATCTAATGTGGATGAAACTTAGCAAGCTTATACCCCTCTGCATTTTTAATATCTATGCCAACTTTAAGAAGGATTGGATAAAGGGTCATGGTGGTATATGCAATTAACCTATAAATGTATGTTTGACTGTAACATCTTTGTAGTCTAACCAGTGTACATGAAATTTGGCAGGGCTCTATCTCACACTTTCTTGATCATCTCTGCCAAATATCAGAAAGATATGAAAGAGTTCCAATTTCATATGCCTGCACAGCATATGCAAGA
>QEPC01011741.1:426280-449561 GCA_003113815.1 Sphenodon punctatus
TCTATGCCCGCCTCAGGGCCGCCCCCTATGCCCGCCTCGAAGCCATCACTGATTGGTCCTGTAAAGCTGGAAGCATGCTGTAATTGGCCAGTGAATGTGTCTGTCGGTCTGTTGGGTTGCTCCCCATCCTCCCTCCTACAGCCTCCCTCCCCATGCCATGGGGGTGCCTGCTTCTGATTGACACTGAATGTGCTGCTATTTATCTGAATAATGGTCTTCAAGGGGACAACTTCAATTGCTTATAAAATAGGGTCCCTTTATCAAATTGTCCTGTAATTTGGCAGAGATGACAGGGAAGGTGTGTGATAAATCCCTGCCAAATTACTTGTAAACAGAATGGAATATAAAAATTTTACAGCCAAAAATGTATTTTCAAGTGAATAGTTTATAACAGGACATGTTAGTACCCAGCATTGCATACATATAGTTTGGGTTATTTTTCCCTATGTGCATCACTTTGCACTTGTCCACATTAAATTTCATCTGCCATTTGAATGCCCAGTCACCCAGGCTCACAAGATCCTCCTGCAATTCTTCACAGTCCACTCGGGTTTTAACGACCTTGAATAACTTTGCTTCATCTGCTGATCACCTCACTCTTTACTCCATTCTCCAGATCATTAATGAATATATTAAACAATGCCAGTCCCAGTACAGATCCCTGGGGCACTCTACTAGTTACTTCTCTCAAGTAGGGTTCATAGTTTTCTCTTTGTGACAGAAAACCAGAGAAAAACAGATTTTGCCTTTTCCTGAGAATTTAACAGAAAACAGCAAAATCTTTCAGGTTTGGATGAAGGAACCAGCACACACGGGGAGGATGCAGAGTGGAGCTGAGGGAAAGTAACCTGAAGGCATGTGCTGTGTGGGGGAGGGGCTATGCATTTGGAGGGGTGCCACAGACCTCACATTTGTTTTTGGACTGTTGGTGGGACAGGTAGCTGCAAAATTGCAATTGTAATTTTTTGGGCAGGGATCATGTCTATCTTATTCTTTGTAAAGCACCATATAAATGCTTATAATAATAATAATTAATAATGAAAACATTACAATAAAACGTGGTGTTCAAGCTCATACCTCTATATATTGTGGTAAGGAAAAGTCAATTAATGTTTACATTTAATTGCAGAAAAATGGGGGTTAGGGTTTTTTTAAACTGAGAATTTATGTTTGTTTTTTATCAAAGAATTTCCAAATTTTTGTCACAGAAAACTAGGAACCTTGCTGATAAGTCATTCTGATGGTTTAGGCTGCTTGCCGATGCTACGGGGGGCGGGGGACACTTCCATTACCAAAAGTAATGAGAGGGAGATCACGTGGGTCCCTGATCGTGGGCACGGGGACTCCCATTATTTTACCCTCCTTCCGTTAAAATCAATCGTGTGATGCAGGGCTGGATTTTGAGCCCTGCATTGCGTTATTGATTTTAATGGGAGAAGGGGGAAATAATGATAGAAACCCCGTGCCCATGATCGGGGACTCACGTGATCTCCTTTCTCATCAGTTTTGCTAAGGGAAGTTCTCCTCCGTCCTCCCCACCCCTTGTAACGTCGGCAAGCAGCTGTAGTAGTATCTAGAAAGGGAGTGAATGTCCTAAGAGGCAAGGAAATGACACTAACTCCAACCACTCTGTGCACAGTTATGCAGTATAAAGAATTCTAAAGCAAGGAACTTGTATCTCTGTCTGTGTAAGTATAATCCTGGGGTTCTATTGGGGTGGAAGGGAGAGACAATGCTCTCTACCTTCATCTGCTGGATGGTACGGGGAATGATGTGTAGCCTTAAGTGCTTAATTTGCATAGGTGACACCCACTATTCAACATTAAACATTTGTGGGGACGTGATCGACAAATCGGGGCAGCTGGTCAAAAATTGACTTAACCCCATAGTTACAAACAATAGCTGTCAAAGGAATGAACTTGAGATATGCTTGAGCGAGATTTGTTTGTGGTCCCCATGGCCAACAAGAACCCATGGTTGGGATGAGACTCAGCTGAAAAGAACAGACAAACTAAAGGAGAAGTCTACATGTCCTGGCTGTAGGGCTTTTCCTAGAGGGTCTGTCGATAGTAAGAGAAAAACTGTTCACGGTGAGATCCCCTTTCTTGATGCAAACTAAGAGAAGCTTCAGTTTTCTTTGCATTGTACTTTGAGCTCCTATGACCTTTGACAGACAGTTGTGAGGAGCCCCAGTTCCTAGCTGGGAAGCTGTCCTTGACCCAGCCCCTGTGGAAATCACCTAACTGAGTCAAGATGCTGCCACCTAGGGCTCTTAAGAACAGGAGCAGCACCTATGATGGGAATCTCAGGACCTGCTGAAAGAAGCTGGGAGAAGAGGTGACCGCCTAGAGCACCTGCAGACCAGACCCACACCTTGCTCTAGCAGCAGTGCTCAGCAAGGTGTGTGCCAGTTCAAGAAGCCCAGTGTCCAGCAGTGAGGCCTCCATGAGCCACGATCAGGTAACAGGCTGAAGACAAGAGAATCCCCACCATTCAGCACATGCCTTCATGGCTTGCTGGATCAACCTGCTCCCCTGTTGGCCACAACCTGTGAGTGGAGCAAAGGGACTTGTTAAGAGGCAGAACTGTGTATTAAGACTGTCGTTTGGAGGGTGGGATGTCAATGCAGTAATATCTAAGTCCACTTTCATGAATACTGTTTTGTGCCTGTATTATTCCTTCCCTTTAATAAAAGTCTTTGTTTTAAATCCTAACTGGTGTGTTTGCAAACAGGGAAATAACCGCCTATCCTGGACATCCAGTCAAGATATGTTCCCAGGTTTCTGGGTGGGGGCCCAAGCCAGTAGTCATAACTTGTGGAAAAGCACTAGTTTGGTGAACCCAGCCCTTCTTACCACCAGCACTACTGGCACAATGGCTTCACAAGGACTGCTATGTATTGTGTGTTTGGACACAGCTTAGCACAATGAGGAGCTGATACATGATGGGCTTTTGTCACTCCAGCTATCTACCTGCACATACAAGATGAGTGTGTGGGGCATGGGGAAGCTGTAATTGCTCACCTCCTACTTCTTGGGACTCCAAGGTGCAGGTGTGGAAATTCGGTGGCAAGAGAACATTACTTTATGGGCACCTTTAGACAGAACACAATTGTGTGTTTGTGTGTTTTAGGGGTGTTTACACCCATCTCTTAACACTCTACTGACTGAGTCTGTGTTTACGACGTTGCAGTGCTTACACACATTTGCAATTGGTGTTCAATATTGCCCTGCAATGGAAGGATGCATACGCACCCTCCAGTCAGTTTCCCGTATGATATCCCAGCATGCATTTCTGATGTACATGTCAATATCATGTTACGTTAACGACATCATAGAAAGTAGGTGTTAACAGGGAAGAAAATTCCTGAATGACTGCGCATTTCATCCAATCAAAGTATTTCTCTTTTTTTCCTTTTCTCTGGTGCAAAAATGTCAAGATCTGTAATGTTTTGTACCCCCCATTTTGTGTGCGCGCTTAACTGCATTGGGTGTGCACACACCCCATAATTTCCCTAGCCCCTGTCAATTTGTTCTTTCTATGTGTTGTTCATGTGGATCCCATAAAGCTCTTCACAACCTCGCTCCCCCTTACCTCTCTGCACTTATCGCCCTCCATACTCCAGCCCGTGCACTTTGCTCCTCCTCTGTTCCTTCTCTCACACTTCCACGCCTTCCCTGCTCCCCTAAGCGCCTTCGTCCCTTCTCACTTGCTGCCCCCCATGCCTGGAACTCCCTCCCTGTCCACATCCGCCTTGCCCCCTCCCTTCATACCTTCAAATCTCTCCTTAAAACTCACCTCTTTCGCTCTGCTCTGTCTGACTCTTTATCCTGCTGAGCCACTATTCCTATACCTACGATCGGTTTACCCTTATCCTTGCAACATGGACCTGCCTGCTGTCATTCTCATCGTAACCAAGCCAAGTACGTGCACTTGAGACCTCGCATCTTCATGAATGTTAGACCCCTTGTCTCTCCCTCTGTTCCCCTTCCTAAGTCTCTCCCCCAGCTCCTGTCTCTCAGATTGTAAGCCCTAGGGGCAGGGACCGTGTCTATTTTATTACTTTGTAAAGTGCCAGGTACACTGCTGGCGCTATATAAATGTTTGTTAATAATAATAATAATAATAATCCAGGAAATCCCTTTTCTCACTCCCACCCTCCGCTGCCTCCTCCTCACATGCAAAGTCCCTTTTGTTCCTAAGCGGGGAGAGGGAGAGAAAGGAGCGAGTTTTCTTATTCTGCCCATCAGAAACATACATCAGCAAAGGAAAAGCCTTTGCTCCTAAGTGGGGAGAGGGTGGGTATGTAAAAAGCAAAGAATCATGGGAAAACTAAAAAATTCAACAGGATAGAGAGTTACATCGCATCCCCTCTACAAAGTGCTAGTCTCTATGACCAGAAACAGGAAGTTATGGGCGTTTTTTACACACCACATCTGCTTAGATGCAACAGGGGACACCAAAAAACACCCATGTGATGGTCAGAGAAGATCTGGGCTGCACTTGGGTGTTTTATGAGGAGCAAAAGGGGAGCTAATGTGTGGCGGAAATTCATCACAATGCTTAGACAGAACAGATACACGTGTTTGTGCCCCCTACACACAAATTTTGTTCTGTCTAAAGGCGCCCTATGTTGTATTAGTTGATCTACCTAATCTCCATGTGGGCCAAAGGGAGAACTCTGTGTGTGTGCTTTCCCTGAACCCCTTGGCTCTACCTGCCCAACCCCCCACCCCCCAATGGGGACCACAGACACACACACAAAGCACTCTTCCTGGAGCTACATGGAGAAGTGAGGGCATTTGCCTTCAGCAGCACTAAGTAGGATGGCGAGGCCTGCACATCGCAAATGAGGGGAGATGGACTCAGCCTCTTTTTTGGCTGTAAGAGAATTCCAAATACAGCACAGTACACCTGCAGTGCCTCTCTTATGCACGTTACTACATTTTAAAAAATAACTATGGTACAGCTGTTCCAAAACCATGACCCATAAAGAATTAGTTGCTGGTTTTCCTCATTTATAATTTCTAAAATGCATAAATTCGCTGTTGTTATTCTTAGGGCAAACAGAACCGAATTCGGAAATTCAGTTTGGTTCAAAAATCGAGTTCGGTTCGAAAGTTCGGTTCAGTCAACCAAACTATTTGAGTTTGGTCAAATTCCGAACTTCCGAACCGAGTTAATACATTCAAAACTGGGGGTTTTGGCCTTCCGAACTGGTTCGGATTCAACCAAACAGTTCGGTCAAATTCGAGTTCGGTTTGAATATTCGGTTTAGTTGACCAAACTATTCGAGTTTGGTCCAAACTTCCGAACCGCGTTCACACATCCCTAGTTATTCTGCCTTGTGAGCAAATGTCAGTTGATATGCATAGGCATTGGTTCATACATTAAGGAATGTGAGGAGAGGTGTTTATAAGACACAGTCCAGTCCATGCTAGAAAAAAATTGAGAATCCCTTGTCCAGTATTTAACACCTACTGTTCCTTTTGACTTGAACACCATATTAGCAGAAGAATTAGTAAGAGGCATAATATTTTAAACAAATGCAGGCACACTACCGTAGCAAATGTTTTACTTACAGAATCTATAACTTCTTGCTTAGGTGGAGGAATGTATGGTTGTGGAGTATGGGTCCTACCAGACTGATCTATAACATGTTCGCTGGTTGTTTCAAATCCAGGGTAAAGTGCTGATGTTGAACTGGGCACTTGGCTCAGATAGAAATCAAATTCATTCTCACAGATTTTTTGGAAGATATTCTTCTCAAGAGCTGAAAGATTAACAGTAGTGAGCTGACTGATTCTTACAGAAAAGTTTATACATGAGTATAACAGACATTCAGAAGTAATTACACAAATGTAGAAAGAAAAACATATTCTCTAGTACAGTGGTTCTTGGTCCTTCCCTTCCTGAGAACCATTATTACCTAGTCCTACCAGACAGGAAATCCCTTCTCATTTAGCAATCTGGTAATCTTACTTGATGCTTATTGTGACCACAAGGTTAGAAAGTCATGCTATAAGCATTACATTATAATGAAAGTGGCTTTATTCTGTGTTTTCAGAGTTGTTTATCATTTAAATAGGACTTTCAATGTTCAAAGTTGTTTACAATTCTTATTTAGTTTGCCTTTACAACAACGATGTGAGGTAGGTAGTCGTCATTCCCATTTTACAACTGAGGCTGAGTGAGAGTGACTTGTCTAAAGTCTCCCAGGGAGTTCGTAGCTAAAATGGGATTTGAAGAACCCTGGTCTCCAAGGGTCAAGCCCAACACCTTATCCACCAAAGTACACTGCAATTTATTTATCAAATGGTTGATATCTCTTAATCATAATTAATGTATAAAGAGAAAATGCCATACGTTTTCCATACAAAAGGACTGAAATCTCAGACACTCTTCCAGGTAGTGGATTTTGTGTTCTCAGGACACCAGAAGTTAAACAAAAGGTGCTAATAAAAAAGGACAGTAGTGTTGAATGTCTCCGCCAACTCCTCCTCCCCCTGCTTGAGTATTTCCAGCTAAGTATACAAATGTCCTTATGTCTGTTGACGTTAGAGAACACTGTACCAGAGACAGCATGCGGATGGGTGACTAGGCAAGTTGCTGACTGTTCACGGCTCTGGTGCTGTGGTAGCAGCAACAGTTCATTGCAAGACAAAGAAAACAGAGTAGGCAGTAAAATGTGCCTTGTGCTTTCATGCAGGTTTTGCCAGTGAAGTTTTAAATAAAGTAGTATTCATGGAAAACCATGAATCTTATGCACTTATGTTTTGGTCTTTAAAGTAACTACAGACAAAGGCCGTTTTTACATGGATGCCTCTTCCCTCCCCCCCCCCGCTCAATGTTTGGGTGGGTGTGTGGTGGTGGGGGGCATCCGTGTAAACGGACGGCAGTGGGTAGGGGGGATGGGTGTTTGCTCAGTGTTCATCCATGCAAACGCCACGGGGGGTGGGGGTGCGTGTGCTCCCGCGCAACACCCACCTCCATCCATAACCCACCCACCTCCACCCATGGAGCCCTCCAGAAAATTGGAGGATGCCCCGTGGGTGGAGGTGGGTGCGTGTCAGTGTAAAAGGACACACACACACCCATCCCCCCACCCCCGTCCATGTAAACACGTCCGTAGTCCAGTCCTGGAAGTAACTTCAGTTTAGAATGAAGGCATTCTGGGAATTATAGTTCATATGACATAGGGAATCTATACGCAGGGACCTGTATTCACTGTGTTTTTCCCATTGCTGCTAATGGGTAAACATGGGGAAGACAGATCCCAATGTATAGATAAAGGTATGAAGGTCATTGATACCTGAGATACATTTTTTCCCCAGAGCTGGGAAAAAAAACAAATGGGAACAAGACCAGTGGTGACTTACCTGTTGAGGAAGCCTGAGAAAGGCCAGGCTAGGGACAGTGAATAAGGGACCAGGCATTGAACCAATGCCCTTGGTATCCTGGCGGGTAGTGACTGGCTCGACAGAACTGTCACCAGGCTCTGGCTGTGCCTATGTTCTTCCACCTTGGGCTGCTCTGCTGGCTGCGCCACACCCCTTAGCCTCTCAATTGGCCCTTACTCCAGACTTATCCCTTGCTGCCTCCCCTCCCAAGTTCCTGATTGGCTGCCAACAGCAGGAAGTTGGGTGGGTCATCTTATTGTCACTAACCTGTAATCTGCATCTGCTCAGCATTGTCCTGATTATGCTCCAGATTCTGCTCTATTCTGCCTTTTCTCTGAATCTGCCCCTACCTTGCATCCTGCTTGGATCCCAATTCTGACCCTGCCTCAGCCTGGCTGTCACCCTGAACCTACTCCTTGGATGACTTCCAGCCCTGATTCCCGGCACCCCTGACACAGCGTTGGGAGGAATGAGCTGTGGGGCTGTTTACTGGGAGCTGTGTAAATGCTGAAGAAGTTATATCTCCAGTGGGGCTAGTGCACTAGAGTGGAGGTCGGACAGAGTCTTTGAAAAAGAATATTGGGAACAGCCAGCTTCACTCTACTGCAGATTGTGTAACTGACCCTCCCAGAGGCATTTTGGGGAGAATTGTTACAAGCCTTCAACAGAAACTGGTGGCAGCTCTAAAAGGGGAAGATATTGAGTGGCAAACCTCTGTTTATGTGGGTGTTGGATGGTGTGTGTTTTGGTTGTTCAGCTATTCAGTTATTCACTTCTTCATCCACTTCATTTTGGCTCCCACACATATGCAGTAGCTGAAATGAAGTGATCAAATGTCCATACCCAAATAAATAGGGATGGGCGAAGAGAACCGAGTTCGGAAATTTGTTCAGTTCAGTTAGGAAATTCGGTTCGGTTCGGAAGTTCGGTTCGGTCGACCAAACTATTTGAGTTCGGTCCAAACTCCGAACTTCCAAACCGCGTTCGCCCATCCCTACAAATAAATCAAACTGATATCTGGCGAAGTTGGACCCTAAGAGCAGTGTTTATTTGATTCACCAAATACGTTGCAAATCCAGCAAAAGCATTGGCTATGATACTGACAGCCAATATTCATTTCAGCTCTAGCTGGGCATAGTTTACCTTACCTGGCAGGGTGCTGAAGTCATCTATCTGGTGAACATGCTCAGTGTCTGGATCTGTAGCAATCAGTTTCATTTCTTTTAGAAAGTTTCCAAAATTGGGGTCGCTCCTTTGAACCACTCCAATTACAAACATCTCAATATTCTGGGCATGGGCTTTTTTCACTTCAATATGCAGCTTTATATCACGACTATCCGTTTGTCCATCTGTTATTACGATAGCCACTTTTCTCACTCCTGGTCGTGCAACCTGAAATATCTCAGCAGCTTTCTTGATAGCTGTAGCTGTGAAGGTACCTTCCCCTAGGTACTGCATATTGTCTACGGCAAGTTTTAGGTGATCTTTGCTCATGAACTGCTGCAAAGTAGATACCACCTCTACTTTGTGGCTAAAGTTGATGATGCCAACATGCGCCACCGCTGGGCTGACTGTTATCATTTCAATGACTGTTTTAATAAAACTTTTGATAATATCAAAGTTTTCTGGTCCAACACTTTCAGAGCTGTCAATCACAAACACTAGTTCGAGTGGAGTGTCTCTGCATTTGACACCACAGCCTAAAATAAGTTTGACATGTTATGAGAATAAATGAAACAGGGGGAAAAAATACATCAGTGTCTATATTGTCAAAGACTCATTCTGAAAACAGCAGATGATTATTCTTGACAAGTGTTACTGTGATTTTGTAATTTTTCCAATATCTGAAGCCTCTATCCCATTTAACTTATTTCTGAAAACAATTTCTAAAAGGAAAATTTGTCTTATTGGCTATATTGTACAAGTGTTTCATTGTCGCTTATATCTATTTACAACAGCATGCAACTTCTAGGGTTCATTTTCATTCTTGTAACCAAGGCAATTTCAGTGAAAATTAAAATAGTTTTCCTTCCATAATGTAGGTCTTACCACATATTTCCCTGATAAGTCGGATGACATCTTCTTTCTGAAAAAGAGCGTGTGTTCATTTGTTGCGGGCTCACATTTAGGACTACTAAGCCATGACTTTATTTTATTTTTTCAATTTTGTTATTTTAAAAAATAGATTATTTTGCACTTAGACAATTATAAAATACATGGAACAAAGTTTTAATCTCCCAGTAAGAGGGATTAGTTTTTCTAAAGCAAACAGAGAGACTGCTAAATATGTCCCCAATAAACATGAAACGCAGGTATATATATATATATATATACACACAAAAATAAATAATCTTTATAGTGCAAAAGATGACAGTACTCCAGAAGAGACCAGAAAGTATATCCAAGACAGACCAAAAAGTGCAACGCCCAGGAGGGGTACAAGGGAACAAGCAATTTCAGACACGGAACATTACAAAACACAAACTACCAAAGTATCAAGCCCTCAACGTTTCGTCAAAGCAGAGTGACTTCTTCAGGAGTACTATAAATAGTCAAACAGCTCCTGCTACAAAATCGCTGGTGTCTGAAGACAAAGGTTGGATTCCCTTTTTATTATCTGGTCCATATGCATGAGAGGGAACACATCCAACCTTAGTGCGGCAAGACCAAACTCATCAATTAGTCATCACTGCATCTGTAAGCACCCATATACATCCTCAGTAAATTACATGCAGGATTCTTAAAAATTCTGCAACCATCTATCATATGACAGGTCTTTACACTCTTTTTGTTTGGCCTGTGTAAATGTTGAGACTTTGATGAAGTTGACAAAGTCCTCTTACACCCGCTTCAGGGAACATGAGACCATTGTTTTCAACGGAATGTATGCTCCTTTTCCACACGTGCCACTAACTACCTTATTATCAATCAGCGTTGGCTGAATTCTAAATCAGTCTAATTTACAACAGTTAAATTCTCCCATGGGGTGCGGGGGAATCAGTGTTGCTGGAAACTACAGTAAACAACTAAACACATGTAATTTTTGCAAAGGGTAAATTTTTGGATAGTCATGAATTACTGAATATGTATACTCACAGTAAGACCTGGTTCACCCTTTGATCCTGAAAATCCCTAAGAATTTACAGAACAATGTCAATTAATAAATGCCAGTTTGTATACTTTCTATTTTGGAAGAATAATTACTGCAAAAAAACAACAAAACAAAACAAAAAACACTTTACCTTTGGTCCTGCAAGTCCTGGCTCTCCAATCTCTCCTTTGTCACCCCTCTTCCCTTGATCACCTTTCTCTCCATAATTTCCCTAACAAAGTATAGCATTGTTACAATCTATTTATGAGTGGAGCTAGATAACCTGGAACCAAACTTCCCAGAGTTTGGAACTGGTTCCAGATGAAGATTGTACAACAATAAAACAAGGTGCTGGTTTTAACCTATAAAGCCCTAAATGACGTTTGCCCCAGGTATCTGAAAGAGTGTTTCATCCCCTAAGTACCGTTGTGGCCTCTGAGGTAGGTCCGGTGCCCTCTTGCGAGTGCCAACTGTCCATGAAGTTACTACAATGAGGGCACTCAAGGGGGGGTGTTCTCAGTTGCTGCCGCACAATTATGGAACTCCCTTCCCTTGGTGATCCGCCTGATCCTGTTCATTTTCCAGAGGAGATGCAAGACCTTTTTGTTTGGCGAGGCAGTTGGTGGGCAGGAATAGGGTTGGGTGGGCTTGAGTAGAGGGGTTTGGGGAAGAGGGTTGGTGGGTGGCAGGTGGGGATAAAGGGTGGTTGGGATGAGGTTTTAAGTGATTTTAAATGTATTTGATTGTATTTTATATTTCTTATGTTGAAAGCCATCCTGAGTCTTTAGAGAACAGCAGGGTAAAAATGTAATAAATAAACAAATTAATTTAATTAATTTATGTTGTTTCTGAAACAGAAACACCTAGTGAAATAAACCATTGAGTTCTTTTTTCTCCATCTGTTTTATTTTTACTTTTTATTTTGTAGATGTCTCCAATTGGAACTTTAAAAAGGGAAATGTAAGTCTAAGGGTGTTTTCAGACGTTACGGGGTCAGTTGGCCCCGTACCGAAAACAACCTATCCATCCCCCGCCATATCAGACGTGCCGGGGGGATCCCGGCGGGGAATCTGGGAGGGGGCGGGGCCGCGCAGTGCAACGTGTTGCCGCACAGCCCCGCCCCCTCCACGTGCCCCGCCGCCCGCCCTCTGGGGAGACGGGCGAGCGGCGGGGCCAATGAGGCCGCCGCGTCTGGCCGGATTCGCCACGGCCCAGGATCCCACCGGTGATCCCGGGCCGTGGCGCCCGACCAGACGTGACGGCGGGGTTCACCCCGGCGTGGAATCACATTCAACACGTGACGGCCTCCGGTCCTGCCACTTCGGCCGCTCGCGTGGTGAATGTAATTCCACGCCGTGGTAACATCTGGGGGGGAACATCTGTTCCCCCCAACAGACGTTCCGTGATCACAGCCACCACCGGGAATTGACTGTGGTTGACTGTGATCTCGTAACGTCTGAAATCACCCTAAGTGCTTGGACCAGGATTCAAGACTGACCATGTCTGCAAATGTTGAGCAGAACCTCTGACATACTTTCTACATAGTTTTTCAACTCTAAGCAAAAGGCCACCTCTTGAAGTTGAAGCCTCTGAGGCTGTATTTTCTCTCTGCAATGGCTTTCCAAGATACTAAAGGAATGTGTTCTTTTTCAGTTAAACATGAAAAGCAGCTACGGATGTCAGAGAACTCTTCACTTGTGTTTAAGGAATTGGCTGATGAAGCTAGTTACTTACACCACCTCTATTTTTCTTCTATGGAGCTAGAGACAGGATTAAGTATATCTGCTTGGAATGTAGGCAATTTTTTTGTTAGGACTAGATTCTTCATCCCTTAACACATATTAATAGTCTCTGATATTGTAGTTCACTGGATAAAGAGCAGGTACAATGCACCTCTACAACATACTTCAAGTTTTGTAACTTCTGCAAGGCAAAGGCTGCAGCAGAAAAGTATTCTGTCCTATTTCTATGACTGTGTACTGTGTCCTTCTCCACCAGAAATGCTAGGGCCCACACCATCACTGGAATACACTGAATGATATCAGTGGCACTGGTTTCTAATATTAACTACTCTACCCATGGACTACTCTTGCCTTGTAGGATTTTTAATTTCCACTGCATGATTTGGCACACGTAATTAAATGAGTTTAAGGTGAAAAGTGGTGGCTGTTGTTCAATTGCCCTCTTACTGATTGATCTCTTAGCAGCTACAATTCCTAGACCTGATTCTCCACCAATGTATATCAGGAGTAATTTCATAGAAGTCAGTGACATGACATGACATGACACTGCTGTAAATCGGGCATAAACCCAAAAGAGAATCAGTCCCTAAAAATAAAGAATAAAACTACAGTAGACAGCATGGGGAAAATAGGAGCCATGGCAACCTCTGCTCATATTTACACTGATGTGAATCCCGAGTACCTCCATAGAAGTACCTCCAGAGTACCTCCATAGAAGTATATGTAACAAAGGAATTGATGTAATGTTGAAAATATTTTGGCTTATCTGTGGGTTTGTGGCTACTGTGGGCCAGCGTATTTTAAAATGTTTAGTTTGATATTTTTCACTGGTACTTAATTCTTGCCAAAAGAAATGTTCCATTTTAGTTGCGGTAAATGACGTGATTGATCACTGAATTGTAGTGAAGACTATACTAAATTTCTAATGTTCAGCCCAAATTACTACACGAAAGGCAAAAAAGTACTTAGTGTCAAAATAATGCTCCATTACTCAGTGCTGTCTTGTGAAGAAAAATGCATGGGGAAGGGATGTGTGAACTGAGTTTGAGAGAAAAAATAAAACAAACAAAATGTCTAGATTACAAGCCAGAATACCGATTGCGAGAATGAACACAGAACATCAGACGACAAAGGCCAAAACCTTTCTCTCCAGAGATTCTGAGACTTTTAAAAAAACCTATATGAACAGAGGCTGAGACTAGGGCTTAATTGGAGGGCGGTGGGGAGGGGGGGCATTAAATTCAAGGGGGTGGGGAGATGAGCTCCAGGAAATGTTCCTAGTAGGAATGTGAAAGATCAACAAAAGGCTGATATTGACCATTTCAGGGTTGGAAATGAAAGCCAGAAACCCTGAATGGTTTATTTGGCTTTCATGAATGACTTTCCTGCCCCATCCCCTGCACTGGCTATCCAGGAGATTAAATCACAAGAACTCTGGTTTTATATTCAGCTGTAGAGAGGCACATATGCAACTCGTGTGAGGAAGGGCAGGGGGGGCATATGCCCCCCAGATTTATGGAAGTCCTATAGAACCCTGTAGACCCGCTGCCCAGCCCCCACTCTTATGGCCCCTTCACCCCCCGCCCCCCCATGATTGGAAGTTACCAGTCACCTATGGTCAGAGGCAAGTTAGTCCAGTGTTTGTTAGTCCAGTGCATGTACATACATGTGTACACAGATCCTGGAGCAGAATTCAGTTCCCTGCTCTAATATTCTCTGGGACAGGGGGAATGGGTTCTGGAGCAGGCTTGGGCCACAGCAATTCATTTTTTTACAAATTAAGCATTGGATGACACTATGGCTTATTAGGGAGTAATATAGAATAACTTCAGTATAATGAATTCCCAAGGCACTAGAGAAAAAGGCCTTGTCTCAGGGTATTCAGTAATAGGCTTGGCAATATGAAGTTGATAGAAACGGCTCTTGCACACCCTCCAATAGTACCTTTTTGGCCAGTACAGTAACAGGTATTGTTATCTTACACAGCTCCCAGCAGTGTAAGGTTTGTACTGGGTTCAGCAGACAAAGGGGGTAATTAACACCTCATTAATCCAGTTGAAGAAAGAGCTGGCTGACTCCCGACCCTGGCTGCTGTTATGGTTATTTGTTGCTGGGAGTGGGGTGGAGCACCTTTTCTCACTTTAACAAGCTTGAGATAAGCACAGTTCTCAAAGAACAAATAAAGGTAACACCCGAGCAGGAGGAAGCTGTGTGCCTATGATCACGATGAAAACTAAAAAAGGTAGGAGAGAGATGAGTATGTTTGTGAGAGATGATTCTTTAGCGTGCTGAAAGGGACTGCCACTGCTTCTACATGTGATCCTCAGATTGTCTTTAAAACTAAAACTTCAGAGCCAAAGTCAGTGCACCCATTTGAGAATTTTGACTTTTCAAGAGGCTGAGTATTAACTTCAACTATCAGTCCTGCATGTACATACATGTGTACACAGATCCTCAGGACCAATGTTACCATATAGGCAGCACCAGCAGCTGCCTAGGACAGCAAGCTGAAGGGGGTGGCAAAACCTGCAGCCACCCCCACTGCTGGAGGGTGGCTGGATCAGAGGCCGGGAGGCAGGCGGCGCCGTGGCCCACAGTCCCTCAGTGCCCGACATGCATAAGGGATGCGTGCACACAGTGAAAAGAGGGCAGTAAAATTCCTTGTACCAGCCCTGCAGATCCTCCAGATTGGGAGTTCCGAAACAGGATCAAGACCCTGATCCCGATCCCACCTGCACTGTTGTTTTTTGTTCTGTTTGTAGAGTGTGTACTACACCTTGTACAAAATGGGACCCTGATACATAACTTCCATAATAAAAGTAAACCAAGCACCAAATATTTTTTAAAAATTTAAAGCGCTGGGCAGCTGCCGAGGTAGGTTTAGCTACAAGCAGCACATGCCCAATTACTGTTATAATAACCTGAAAGAAAGAATCAGGTGGTGTGTTTTTCTTCCCATGGTTCACCGTGGCTGAGAGTCATGAGGGGTGGTGTTGGTAAGGTGGCCATATCTACCCTTAAAGGAGGACGCAGGGCTGCACTGGTTCCAGCGTGGGACTGCCCCATCTATTCTTCATAAGTGTCCTCCTTTAAACGGGTGGTATGGCCACCCTAGGCCGGGGGGGGGGGGGGGGGAGCATACCACTGCCCATCTATTAGGAATCACAGTCTAAACCTGTGAGTGGGGTCTGGGTGGGTGATACCCGCACACACATGACTACACACAGGGGGCTGCCCATTTTATTAGGATCTACACACTAACCATGGCCAGTCCTGCAGATCCTCCAGCTGCCATGACTGTGCCTCATTGCCCACCATGGCTGACCCATCATGGCAGGGGTGGGATGACGGAAGTACAGCACAAGGGGGGCCACCGGCCTGCCTGCACATTTGTTGTGCTACCCCGGCCGCATGGTTGGCAGGACAACTCCCTGGCTGTGGGCATGGCAGTTCAGTGCCCTGACCTGACCCGGGCCATTTTGCTTGAGATTTTCCACCCCAGGGTGGCCTGGGGAGTAATTCTGCCGGACGTACGTCTGTTTTTACCCAATAAGGCTTTCTATTGTAGGTGCTATGTTCATATTAAGCGTTTACAGGATCAGGGCCTTAGAATACAAGCTCTTTAGAACAGCACTTTGTTTGTGTCTAATTAATCAGGAAGATGATGCTTTACCTTTGGGCCAGTAAGGCCAAGTCCCATGGAACCCTTTAGTCCTGGCAAACCTTGAACTCCTTGTTCTCCCTGAAAAAAATACGGAAAGTAGCTTTCTTAGTAAAAGGAAAAAAAAACGGAAAGTAGCTTTCCTCAGTAAAAGGAATATTCTTTTAGTAACTTTAAAAGAAACAGAGAAAAGCAAGTCTTTTAATCGCATTGCTGGCATTTTGATTGTAATGCCAGTTTTAAGTCACTGAAATAAATGTGATTGGAACCAGCATACTGGCCAATTCTGATAAAAAAATCAGTAGGGAGGTTGCCATTTATGCGCTTAGGCTGGAACTTAACAGGAAGGAAAGGCTGGGTGTAAACAAGCCCTCGGAGTCTGAAGAATCCCCAGGCTGCTGGAGTATTTGTGTAAGAAGTAAATGACTTATTTTAATGGGGGATTTTATGTCCTTGGTTGTATATGACATTGACATGATATGACATTGATATCTTTTAATTTAATGGTGGGGTCCAGGGGAGTATTACTCCGTACTCCGTACCTAAGAAGTAGGTGGGTAGGATAAGCAGTAGTTCCACCATATCAGTGGAAAGTTTCCCAACATAGGGGAAGGAGTGTGTGTTTAATTTTCCTTGTTTCTCTCTTTTTCTCGCAATAATTTTAAATATAATAAATAAGTTAATATTAGTCCTAGGAGTGAATTTTTTTATATAACTTTTTAGATGGGAAGGTAACATATTCCCTTTTATGTTATGTTTTGTCCTGTGGTGCTGGTTTGAATAACCTGCAGCAGGAAATTTGTAGGGATGTGCGAACGTGGTTTGGTTGTTGGGAGTTCGGCCCGAACTCGGTCTGTTCGTACATCTGAACTGAATGTCCGAACCGAACTCAAAAACGGCTCAACAGTTCAGTCATGTTCAGGTGAGTTTGGATGAGTTCGGGGGCAGGAAAAACATGACTTTGGGCGGGAAAAACATGACTGGAAGAGGAAGGCAGCTGAGGAGCAGACTTCCTGGCACCAGGGGTGGAGACCAGGGGTGGTCCCAGGGCCAAATGATACCAATACCGAAAAAAACTTCGAATTCAATATCGATTTCAGTATTGATAGCGCTATTTTCGGATGTTCGACCGAACCGAAATCCACCAAACTGAACAGTCGAACCTGGGTTTCGAACCGAACGTCCAAACATCCGAACCGCATTCTGTTCGCACATCCCTAGAAATTTGAATTTAATGGGAATTTTATACTATGTTGTTTAACTCTGTTCTTTTTACTGGGACTTTTGTGTAATATAATTGTCACGTATTTATGGGTCAATTGTAGCCCTGTTTAGGACTTAGATTTTGTTTTGTTTTGTTTATATTTCCCAGTCGTCTAAATATTTGTTATATCTGTTACGACCTTTGGTCAAAGCAATAAACTATTGATTGAAAAGAAGGAACCAGCATACATGGTTCCAATCCTCTGGGCAGACTGCATCTGCCTTTTTTTTTCTTTCTTTTTTTAGATTGTTAGCCGCCCCAAGCTGTTTTCAGGAGAGGCAGGATATAAATTTGATAAAATAAATAAATAAAAATAAATAACCTGAAGTGAATGGACTGGTGCTGGTGCTAACTGGTAAAACAAAACAGAGAGTGAATAACTTCAACATTTAATGAAATACTTGGGACATGGATACCTTGCTTTCCTTCAGTGAACACAGTAAGTGATCTCAATGAAGCTAGCACAATTACACACAGGGGCATTACTCATTCCTGTCTAGAGAAAGACTTGGGCCCAGAGGTAGTGTTGTCTCGTCTGTTACTGAGTGTCATGATGTGCTGATGTTCTCAAGGGAGCATGATTAGGACAAAAAAGGGGTGGAGAATCCCTTTGTCCCACCCCATTTCCAATGTGCCCATGTTGCTTACAGAGCATCATGACGATATGGTGCTCCAAAGGAACGAGTCTATGATGATACCTGAGAGGAGAAGTGCCCTCCCTCCCTCCCTCCCTCCGTCCTTGTTGGCACTAAGGGTCTTTGGGGTCCTGATGCCATTGACCTCATCTTCGCTGCTGCTGCTGTAGCATGGCCAGGCCTGAAGCAGAAGCAGCATCCAGGAGGGTGGGTTCTATTGGAGAGGTCTTGGGTTCTGCGTCAAGCATCTAGCAGTCACTGGGGTTACAGTGAACTATAAGCGAAGTCAGAATTCAGATCTCTTGGGCTCCCAGACGTGAGGTCTTCAAAAATGTCAGTAGAGCTGATTTGACTCTTATTTAGTAGATGTAGTGATGTCTGGATTTTTTCCATGATGGGAAGCTGTGTTTTGATATCCCACAGTAATGTTCCCACACCAGTTTTTTGTATAATATAAACTGTCTCTAGTGTATTCTCGATATTGTGTCCTGCACTAATTACCTGCCGCTCTGTACAGAATCTTTAAAGGATTATGGTCTGATAACACTATATACTTATGCAATACTGTTTGATTCATTTCCAGATCAACACAGACCATTAAACTGTCATTCTGGCTACATTTGATGCTATCTATCTGATGTTTCCTGAACATGCAGTTAACAACTGATGTTATCTTGAACATGCAGAAATTCCACCAATGTGACAGATGTTCCAACTTCCATCTTGTCCCTTTTTCTAGGAACTTTACTATCTTTCACAGACTGAGCCTTCATACTAAATGCAGCCTCATGGCTCAGCCAAGGGGCTTAAGCAGTCAGAAACATTGCACAGTGGCAGTGTTTGTTTACAAAGCCCAAAGGAATGCTAAGCAGATGTTCCCTATGGTGCAGGTCACAAAAAGACAGGAAGTCATTTGTCTGTTTTATAGCATTTTTCATCCAAAATTCCAGGCTGTGGTTCCATAGCCACAGGGAGTACCACTACTAAGGAGGTCTAATGAGGATTCAGATATCTTCATCTTTGCTGCATTGCCCTAGAAATGCTGAAATCAGGCTGACCTCCTCAGTTCTCACCCTCATAAAGGCCAAAACTACAGAGAAGCAGGTCAGTGTAATATATTTAATAGTTTACTTCTAATATGGTGTATTTTTTTAACACTGGCATCTATGAGTGAAGCTACATGAGCTGCGGAGGGCCCAATCCCCGTGTAGCCCCATGGCGGGCAAGACCTGCCTCTACACTGTGGGGTCAGAGCAGGGCAGATGGTCAGCCCATCTGAGAGGCCGCTGGGCAGCCGGGCTGCTGTCGGAGCTCCTGCCACAATGTGGGTGGGCCAAGGCACCAGCCACACCAGCAGGTGCCCGGCCCTCCCCTGCCCCACCTCCCTCCCCTGGCCTGACCAAAATCCCATTCCCAGCCATGACATGGCCACAAGTGATGGGTGACAGTGCCCACTGTTCAAAGCCCTGCCATGGAGCTCGCCGCACAGTGGGGCAGAAGGGCCTGGGCAGCCTTACCCCATTTGGGGTAAGTCTGCTACGTGACATGTCCTCGGTCTTTTTCCGAGGACACATCGCCTAGAAACCAGCTGCTCGTCTGTCATGAGGCAGGGGGAACATCCGGCAGCCACCGGCCACACAATGCATTGCATTGCATTGCATGGGCCTGCTGCCCAGAGTGGGTTAAGGCTGCCCAAGGCATGATAGCCTGCCTAAGGCAGTTCATATGGCTGCACCCTTTGTATATGCACTCTGTAGGACAAGGAGCATCTACTTCTAAGGCAGCACAAAATTCAGCATCACTTTTGTTTGACTGTATTTAAATAAAATAGGAAAAAGCTAATCCAATTTGTAGCCATTTGCAATGGGAACAGTCATGCTAGTTTAAATTAATTAAGCTGCTTTGATCTGAGCCAAATATGAAGCTCACAAATTGTAGCACTATATTTCTCTCCGAGTAATGCCCTTTTCCTGACATATACAATTATAAAGGATCTCAAATCCGCACCGCACAAGCATTACTATCCAAAATAATCATATGAGCTCATTCCTCTCTTTCTTTGCCCCTGTTTTTTGTCAGCATCACGGGTCAAGTTTCATCATAAATTAAGGCCAAATACTGAAGTTTTAAAGCAAACTCTTACTGCAAAAATATGGGTAATTTGTTGATTTCACCCCAGGATTATTATTTTTTTCAATTTCATGCCACTGTGCTT
Source organism: Sphenodon punctatus (assembly GCA_003113815.1). Lineage (NCBI taxonomy): Eukaryota > Metazoa > Chordata > Lepidosauria > Sphenodontia > Sphenodontidae > Sphenodon > Sphenodon punctatus. Next base: position 446,289 of record QEPC01011741.1, read on the forward strand.
TCTTCCTTCTACTTGACTGTGGCTATGATCCTCACACCACTGGTGACACCTATGCTGTGCATGTGCAAGACAGCAGTGCCCTGTACTGCACCCCCATCTTGCGCATGTGCAGTATGGCGCTAAAGCTGATCTGGAACTTTGGTGAAACGCACACCGGATTGCTTTCTTGTCTGCATTTGAAGATCCATTGAAGACAGAATCGGGCCCAAAATTCCATTTCAGCCCTATTCTAGAGAATAGGCCTACTAAAGTCAATGAAACTACTCCACAGTAAATGGTTTCATTAAGGCCTAAGGTCATGGTTCACAAACTACTTACTCAAGAATAGCTCCACTAAAGCCCTACATGTTTCAGTGGAACTACTTCAGAGTAAGGCCTTTGTGGAATGTCCTTAGAAATCTAAAGCATCAAGTCTTTTGTTGAATGCCTTCTCCTCCAGTATGGATGAATTCGGTTTTCACACTTTGTAGGCCTTTTAATGACATTCTTGTTCTAGATTTTGTAAAAATGGAGTATGCTTTGTGAGTCAAGGAGAGCCAGGTTAATTGAGTCTTGCATTTTCCACATGAACAGTGATGTCTTTGTTCACATTGCTGCCTCCTGATCACAACAGGAGCCAGGAGGTGTCTGTTTACTCAGATTAGAATGTCTGTTGTTACTAGCTCAATTTAACACCATCCTGTTTCTAAAAAAAATCCTTTGTTAGTTTGCAAGGCTTTTGTAAACTAATAGTTCTATCCTTTATCTGTATCTTGAATTACATTTCACTTTTCAGTCATTTCAGAAATATGTTATTCAAAACATGCAGACTCCGGATGTTGGTTGGTGCAAATCCTCATTGGCTTTAATGCTCCCTCATGCTACTCTGAAGATCTATGAATGTATTATTATTATTATTATTATCATTTATATAGCACCAGCAATGTACCTGGCGCTTTACAGAAAATAAGATAGACATGGTCCCTGCCCGAGAGCTTACAATCTAAAGACAGGGGGAGAGGAGACAGGGAAGGGGGAACAGAAAGGAGCCACCCGAAAGCACAAATCTTAGTTAATGGCATAGATCGTTTTTAAAGGACTATGCCGTGGCTGTGATGGCAGCAAAGAAAGATTTCTTCTCCGCTATCATAGTGTCTTCAAAGTCTCGTCCAGCAGAGCTGTTCTAGGTGGTGAGGGGGCTGTTTAACCCAGTCTGCCTCTGCCTAGAAATGGAGTCATCAAATGCCCTCAGTGGCATTTTTATTAATTACCCTGCAGACAAAAATTGCTCGTATTCACCACGATTTGGGTGCTGCTGCTTTTTTTTTTTTTTTTCAGAATTGGGGTAACAACAGCACCTGGAAGGCTGTTTACCCTATAAAATCTGTGCTAACTGGGAAGGTCTTCCCTGTTGGACATTTTAAAGATGCCCAATATTTGCTGCCTTCAGGACGAGAGATAGGAATATGCAGATGCTGTGATTACGTGTGGGGATCTGCAAGGTCCCCACCATACATGGGGGAGCGGGGCAGTGGTCTGTGAATAAACTTAAAATAATAACACAAGAAGTACTGGTATAAAAAACAAGCACATGGAGCCTCAAATGCAGGGAGCCCAGGCCTGCAAATTCTGAATTTTTCTGTGGCTTCTGACATCACTTAACAATAGGTGAGTCTGAAACATAAAGTCAAGATCCATATCAGAGCTTTCCCAAAATTCATGAGTAGTTGGATCTGTTGTGTTGAACATAGAGGGACTGCTGGGGGTGGGGGAGGGATTATAATTAGTAAAAGAGTGGTTATTATTATTATTATTAATAAACATTTATATAGCGCCAGCAGTGTACCTGGCACTTTACAAAGTAATAAAATAGACACGGTCCCTGCCCCTAGGGCTTACAATCTGAGAGACAGGAGCTGGGGGAGAGACTTAGGAAGGGGAACAGAGGGAGAGACAAGGGGTCTAACATTCATGAAGATGCGAGGTCTCAAGTGCACGTACTTGGCTTGGTTACGATGAGAATGACAGCAGGCAGGTCCATGTGGCAAGGATAAGGGTAAACCGATCGTAGGTATAGGAATAGTGGCTCAGCAGGATAAAGAGTCAGACAGAGCAGAGCGAAAGAGGTGAGTTTTAAGGAGAGATTTGAAGGTATGAAGGGAGGGTTAGTTCTTAGGTTTGATGCCTTCACTACTTCAGACCTGCATAAGAAATGGAATTTCTGTCCCAGAAGAAATTCTATTATTTTGAGCTTTTGTAATAAGTTAGACTAAAAAAGTCAAATATTGAAATTTCTTAAAGAAGAAAATGGTGGACTATTGCAATGTAATTTCAGTTACACCAGAATGAAATATATATTTTTGCCTGAGAACTAAATTTCCCATAATACACTGCTATATTATGCAGCCTGGGCTGCAGAGGCTGTGTTTGGTGCTTGCTGGAACCAGCTCAGTGGAGGGGGCCAATTACTTACACCTGACCCTCCTCTGCTTACAAGTATTCCTCCAGGGGGTGGCCCCAGAGGGCGTCAGTCCTTGGGTGACGTATAAAGGGTGTTGGCCATTTGTGCGGTTGTTCGCAGGACAAACATGGCAGTGGCGCCCAGGCCCCTTTTGTGAAGACCACTTGGACTCCACTGGATTCTTTGCCATCTACCTAGTCTGTGACTGAGGAGCCTGCGTTGTTCACCCTGCTCCTTCCAGCACTTGATCCTGCTACGAGGGACGGGGTGCTGCTGGACTGGGAGCCCCTCCGAGGGCTTGCCTCACCACCCAAAACTGCCACTCAGGTCCTGGGCCCCATGTGACATCTCCCTCTCCTCCCCTGTGAGAGAAGGGGGGCAGGGGCAGGACTCCCTGGGGCAGCTTCCGGTTGGGGGGGGGGAGGAGAAAAGCAGTCTGCCATCCAGCAGCACCACAGGTCACATGGCTAAGGGTTGTGCCAAAGGGCCCTCCTTTCCAGGAGGGACTGGGGGAGAGGGGAGAGTCTGCTGCGGGATAGGCATGGGGCATTTTAAACACATTTGCAGGTTCTGGGGGGAAAGGGAGGGGGTGAGAGGGGACTGGGATGGGAGTATCCTGGACTCTGGTGAGAATGGGTTACAAGAAGGGACTGGGTTGGGGGGGCTTCTCCTTGGTGTGAGGGGGGGATGCCCTCGGGGGGTAATGAGAGGGAGGGATATGGGGAAGTGGGTCTCTCTCACCAGTCTGGCGGGACACCCTGGGGGCGAGTGTGTCTGTGGGGGGAGTGTTTCACAATACAGGTGTGAGGGGGGGATGCCCTCGGGGGGTAATG
>QEPC01011741.1:457892-473803 GCA_003113815.1 Sphenodon punctatus
CTGACGTGGTGGATGTGCTTGGGGCGGTTCGAGCCACTTCTTGTGAATTAGATCCGTGCCCATCCTGGCTGGCTAAGAGCTGCCAGGAGACAATGGGGCCATTGCTGGCCAGGGTGGTCAACGCCTCCCTGCGGGAGGGCAGTGTGCCAGGCTGCCTCAAGGAGGCGGTGGTGCGGCCTCTGTTCAAGAAACCATCGCTTGACGCTGACTCCCCTGCCAGCTATCGGCCTGTCTCTAACCTCCACTTTTTAGGGAAGGTTATTGAACAGGTAGCGGCTCAGCAGCTCCAGGGGCATCTTGACCGCGGCAGTTATCTTGATCCTTCTCAGTCTGGCTTTCATCCAGGTCATGGCACTGAAACAGCACTTGTGGCTTTGGTAGATGATCTCCACCGTCAAAAGGACCAGGGTCGTTCGACTCTATTGGTTCTGTTAGATCTTTCTGCTGCATTTGATACCGTTGACCATAAGATGTTGGTGACGTGCCTGCGGGACAGTGCGGGGGTGGGCAGGACCGTTCTCGAATGGTTCTGCTCATTCCTGACCGGGAGAACTCAGTGGGTGGTACTCGGTGACTGTTTTTCATCATACCGAGATCTCCTGTGTGGGGTCCCGCAGGGTTCTGTCTTGTCCCCTCTCCTGTTCAACGTGTATATGCAGCCACTTGGTGAGGTGATCAGGGGGTACACGGTGAGGTGTCGTCAGTATGCGGATGACACCCAACTGTACCTCTCATTTTCAGCTGACCCAGGCCCAGCTGTCTCGGTGCTTACCCGGTGTCTGGCAGCTGTGGGGGACTGGATGAGGGCTAATTGATTGCAACTGAATCCCGACAAGATGGAGGTGATGCTAGTGGGTAAGTCAGTGGATATGATGGCTCCCTCGACTGATGGGATCTGTCCTCCACTGACTTCCCAGGTGCGGAACCTGGGGGTGCTCCTTGATGCGCAGCTCTGCCTGGATTTCCAGGTGGAGGCTGTGGCGAGGAGTGCTGTCCGTCAGTTACATCTGGTGCGGTGGCTTCGGCCGCTGATTTCGGTTCTGGACCTGGCCACGATCATCCATGCTTTTATCGCCTCTTGGTTAGACTACTGTAACGCGCTCTACATGGGGCTACCTATGGTGATGGCTCGGAAGCTGCAGCTGGTGCAGAATGTGACGGCCCGGCTCCTTGTAGGGCTGGGTTGCCAGGAGCACATTACACCAGTGCTCCGATCTCTGCACTGGCTTCCAATAGTCTTCCGGGCCCAATTCAAAGTGTTGGTTTTGACCTATAAGGCCTTACACGGACAGGGCCCTGCTTACTTGCGAGACCGCCTCACTCCCCGGGTCCTGGATCAGCCCCTGCCATCATCCGGGGACGCTTGTTGGAGGTCCCTCGGGTTTCCCGGGGGGCCACGCAGGATAGGGTATTCTCAATTACCGCACCGCGCCTTTGGGATTCCCTCCCAGTGGGAGCCGATCTGACCCCGGACCTCCTGACTTTTCGTAAGAATTGTAAGACCTGGCTGTTCTATCAGGCATTTGGCAAGGGAGAGGGGTGATGGGTGGGATGGGGATTGGAGGAGGGTGGAGGGGTTTTCTTTCTGTGTTTTTATTAGTGTTTATTTATTGGGGGATATTTTTTAATTGTTATACTGTATTTTTATTGTATTTTATATTGATTGCTGCTGTTAGCTGCCCCGAGCTGACAGTGGCAGGAGGGGAGGGATATAAATTTGCTAAATAAATAAAATAAAAAAACTACTGAAACTGCAATTGGTTTGCAACAAGTAAATGGGAGTAAATTCACAACAATTCCCCTTCCCTCTCCCCACTTTCCAAGGGGAGGAGGTGTAGCAGGACAGAGTGCCTGCCATGCCTCTGGCCCTTTAAAAAGGTGCATCTCAAGGCTTGGAGAGGACCTGAGTCGGACCAGCTGAGCTGGGCATGACAGGGGTCAGCCCAGAGCTGAGAGCTCAAGGGTGAAGTGTGAATGGAGGAACCAGAGCTCAAGGGAGAATTGTGCTCAGAGGAACCAGAACTTAATGGCAGCTTTATAGTGAGTAAAGTGTGGGAAGAACAGACTGATCTGGGAACTTGGGGAGAAGCTCTGCTGGGGACTAGGCAGCCCAGGAGAGGGCCTGGAAAGGAAAATGGCTGAAGCATGGAGCCAGGGGAAGCTCCGCTTCAGGGAGTCAGTGTAAGAAGCACACCAGAGCCAGAGGGTTCTGCCTGGTCTAGGGTTGTCTGAACTTGGAACCCAATAAAGATGGTGCAGAAGGGACCAGAAATTGAGGGGCATGACTACTGGGTGGCATCCTGCAGGTAACCCCCCTTCCCTGCTATAGGAGGGCTTTCTTCTCTGCTCACATCTTGGCAGGGAGGAGGTTAGGGCGGCAGCAGCCAAGCTGGGCCCAATTAGCACCGGCCCAGTTTTGGTGTAAAGGGAAGCCTCATGAGGCGAGGTTTCCTAACACACTTTGTAAGTCTTTCCCTCCTCTCCTGGCTGAGTCTGAGGGTGGAGGAGGTTGGAGCAATGAGCACTCGCTAGCCCACCTTAAATTTATTGTCACAGTCAGAATGGCAGGTCAACGCATTTAGGCGCCAGGAAGAAATTTTTCTATGCAGACCAGATTGGCTTGGAGGCTGCTGGGTTTTGTTTTCACCTTCCCCACAGTGCACCCATTCATCCATAGCGGGCAGGTTCACCTAAGTGGCAGTTATATGTTGTTGCATGCCTCATCGGGTGAGTACAGCCGGAGGGATTTGAGAGGGTTAGAGGCAACAGAATTTGAGACATCTCCTTAAGAGATGTGGGTAAGAGGGCAATGCGAGGGCATGTGCGGCCCAGCGTCTTGACTCTCCCCAGGGCAGGGGAGTGCTGACAGCATTACAGGACATGTGGGGTCATGGGTGGCTTTGAGGTCGCTCCCCACCCCACCACTTTTTGCCTGAACCCCAGCAGGGAGGTTGGCTTGCCCACCCCAAACCGGGCATCTTGGAGTGATGGGTTGAGAATGGAGGTTGTTCCCCCAATATAGGCTGGGAACCAAAGATACACTGGGCAGCCTCAGCTTTATGTTTGTTAGTTATACGTTAAGCACTGGACCAGGTTATGGGTTACCTTTCCCCAGACGGTTCTGAGGTTTGCATTATTAAAGATATGGCCTTTAAACCTCATTTTTGTGTCCTTGCCTTCTTCCATGATGCAGTGAGAAATATAGTTCACATTCCAAACAGATCCTCCTACAATCTCTGCCAAAGATTATTTTCAGTGGAAAGTCCCTTTTGGTTACATGATTACCTTACTTCCTTGCGTACCATACCCTTGAGGGCCCGGCGGACCTGGCAAGCCTTTCTGTCCCATGACACCCTGTTAAAGAAAGAGTACCATGAAAAGAGAGAAATTACGGGAAGAAATCTCCAGTATTTTGCACTGATTCTTAGGGCGCTTTTAAACGAGACAAAATTTGCAGCTGATCCTTTAAACAGCCGCCTTTCTTCCTGTTTGTTTAAATGCTTCACGCGGTTTGCAACCGTGTCTTTCGCGCGTCACACCGGCCCTGCAATCCTTCCCCTTCACATCCGCATCAGCGATCTGCCGTCTTTCAAGGTAGTGAGACAGCAGTCTCACTACCTTGCAAGTGCTCATTTAAAAGCGCCCTTAGACAATACAAATTTTCCAGGGGCAAAGACAAAACCAGAAACATTTTTTAACTATAAGACTTTGTCTTAAAGAATTAATTATATTGTGGAAACTGCACCTGATTCTACACTGACTTCCACCTGTAGCAGTGTTTACTCCTGTACAGCATGTCCATTCAAATTCACTCCATTTAGTAGAGTAGTAATATACCAGATGCAAAGTAGTAAACAGTGAGAGACATTCTAGGCTGCCATGTACATATTAATTTATTGGGTGCCACCTCTCCATTTGTTCCCCAAAAGTCACTATGTGTATTGTGTACTACACATGACACACATCCAATGGGGACACAGCACGTTCATTTCAAACTTCATTGTACCTCGCCCTTATGTAGAAATGTAGCAGGCTGGAAGACAAGGGTGTCATAGTTTCCTACTTTCCTGGGAGATCCTGCCCTCCAGGGCTCATGAGATGCTGACCCCACACCTGGTTAGGACAACCTGGCAATTTGAGATCATCCTCCAGATCCCTAACACTAGGTCTCTCCCCCACCCGCCAAACACACACACACACACACACACACACACACACACCCCTCTCCATTCTCTGCCAGCTGCCCAACAGGGGGTCTTCTCTCTAAAGCTGGCTCTGCCCCTCATCTTGTTACTGCTGCTGCCACCAGTGCTGCAGCCTCTGCCTTTGCTGGTGTGCAGACAGAGGGGTTGGTGGCTGTAGTGATGATGGCAGCCCCAGATTTGAGGGTAGGAGATCTTCCCCTCCACTCTTCTTATCTTTCTGCCCTGGTTTAGGGTGTGAGAAGACTCTAACCCTCTATATGGCTTTGGCGGGGGCAGGCAGAATTTGTGCTCTATAGGAACTTGTGCAGGGACTGCCTTACCTTCTTCCCCTAGGAGCGCATGTTATCACAAAGGGAACAGGAAGGATGAAGGCCTCTTGCTCTTGGAATGCCAGAGTGGGCAGGTGTCAATAATATATCCTACAAAGGACTGCCGTAGTATGCAGGTACCCTCTGCATTCCCAGGAGCTCTGTGAAGCATTAAATATACTATATATCCTGCGGAGCTATGGCTCCACACTGCCTCTTAATAAAAGAACTCTGTCTAGACTGCACAATGTAGCCAATAGGTGTAATATGTTGAGTATTCAAAGGTTATATTAGATGCCAATCTAATATGCTAAAAGTATAAGTCTTCACAGCATTTTTTTAAACAAACAATTAACAATGCAAATAAGAATTGATGATTTAGGAGCACAACAACATTGATATTTGTCTTAGTTAATCTTCCTATATTGCTGAGTTGTTCCTATATGGTAAACAAAATAGCTCCAGTAAAATGTCTGTATACTGATCAATTATTTAAAGCAGCTTCAAAATTCATTCACCAGCAGATGTTTAGCTCATGAATCTAAGTTTTCCTGTCTAATTTTCAGTGGCAATTGCTTTGTGACAAGAGATATTTCAAGGATGGCTACAGTTTTATTTATAGGCTTAGTTTGTATAAACAGAATATGGTGGTGCAGAAAAGACCACTTTGAAAACGAAGTAGTACATGCTAAAATGAGGTTTTACAAACCTCAGAATGCAATATTTTCCCTTCACAGCATAGATTTTCCAGTTTGAAGCTCCCTATTAACATTTTTTGGAGTTAGCATTGTACTGTACTAATTTTTTTTTTTTAGAGAGGGTCGAGTTAGGGATTTTTGTTTAATTCATATAGTACTAGTTTTAAGTATATATTTTTAATTGAATTTGTGGGATTTTTGTATGTACTGAAATCATTGCAGTATTCCAGAAATTAAGTAGTTATGCGTACACCTTGAGAAAAAAATGCTTATTTGCTTGCTCCGTCAAGCTCTGCAATGCTTTAGGAAAGTTATACTCTCACTACTGAAACACAGTTTACTAGGAATGCCAACTGAAAGCTTTCTTACTATTTATTATTAGAAGACATTGCAAAAAATGAAAAGAAATCTAAAGTTTCTTGCTTAAATGCAAAAAAACCCACAAAAAACCCCGGTACAAATAAGCCAGTAGTTCATCCTATTATTTCTACAAGAATAATTGAACAATATATCTAGGGGGAAAAATAGACATAAATTGTTATCTTCTATGGCAGTATTTTTTATTTTATTTTTTAAAAAAGCCTCTCCCACATTTCATGCTTCTTAAAGGACGCACTTTCATCTCAAACATTCAAAGAGTCAGGAGTCCATTTATACATTCTGAATAATCCGACAGGGGACAATCCAGCGGCCTGCATATGCCGCCCACAGGTGCTGTGCACAGGCCAGAACCGCTAATGTGTGCATAGTACAGCCTCGGGTGGTTGTGCTGCACGTGCGCACACCTGAGTGTGCATGTTCTGGCCTGCAGGCGGCGTATGTGGACCGCCGGATCATCCCCACAGTGTGTAAAAGAAAGCATCCTTGCAAAACAAGAGGCATACTCTTTAGTTCCCATACATGGGCTATTTAATTGGAATTTAAATTGGAAAATGTATGTTCCGTTTTGCAGTACCTCAAGCTTCTATAGTGTTATAAAACAGTGGTTCTTAAATTTCCTGCATGACCACATTTTGAGGTTTAAATTAGGGTTGTTCTGAGTAGGGGGGAAAAAGTAGAGGGGCCAGGATGGGTTATTTACCTCTCCCGCATGATGCATGGTTTCTTCCTGACTTATAAATTTGAAACTAAAAACAAAACAAAACTGAGCATGCACAGAAAGGGTCTAAATGACCCTTTCTGAGAATGCTGTTGTTGTTTTTACATTCAAATTTACAAAACAGGAACAGGCCACACATTGCGCAGGACCTCTCTGGAAGATACGTAACCCACCCCTGACCACTCTATTAGCCCCCAAGAAGCATCCCATCATGGCCCCCTGCTAGGCCAGCCATTACCCCTCCCTTCCCTGGCCCCCGCTGGCCTATTCACTCCCTGACCAACAGGGGCTAGGGAAGGGGGATCAGGGGTCTAGAGCTGGCCTCCGGCCTGCACTTCCCTGCCCTCTGGCCCCCTTCCCTGCACTCGGTCAAGGTTTGGCTGAGTTTGAAAGTTCCGGGGTCCTTCTTAGGATTTTTGGAACTTGGGAAATCGAGGTGTTTCCTGAGGAAAACCAAGGTCCGAGATTCAGCACTAGTTTAAATGTAGCCCTATGACCCAGGACAGAACCAAAGGCATGCATAATATGTTATATTATCACCAGGATTGTGACTCCCATCCTCAGATGATGTAACCCCACTAGGAGTCCCAACCCATAGTTTTGAAACTTCTGCTTTAAAAACAAAACAAAAACAAAAACAAAATAAAAGAAAACCTTGAGTTATCAGGATTTTGTTTAGCTTTGTTTTTATTTCTGTTAATTTTGCTAATGGAAAGCAGGATTTTAGATTTAATTGGGCAAGGAGTATGGATAGTTATTTCTTTAAAAATAAAATAAAATAAAATAAAATAAAATAAAATAGTCTCCCTGATCCTCAAAAGGAAAAAGCATGCATTTTCAATGTAATTGGTAGCTTGGTTATCTGTCTGTTATATTTTTTTCTAAAGACACCTCCACTTGTGCTTTACTTTTTGCATCAGAGTAGTGTTGTTGAAACCATGCAACTTTACACACCAGTGCGGTGAGAGATCAGAATCAAGCCTCTGACCTCCATATAAAAGAAAGAGACAGATCCCAAAACAGATTCTTACAAACCTTTGGGCCAGAAAATCCTACTCCTCTAGGTCCAGAAGGTCCTGGGGGTCCTCTTGGTCCAAGTTCTCCCTGAAAAAAAAATTGACAAATGGCTATTATCCTCTTACCAGTTTGTGAAATAATATGCTTGCTTTCATGGTACTTAATACTTCCTTCCTGAAGAGTAAGCTAAAATAACTGGTGAAGTTTAATGAACTATATAAAAGTGAGAAGTATTCTAAAGCTATGCTGTGCAAGTCTGCTAATGACAGTGCTTCAATGGGGACTACTCTGGAGTAAGTGGTTTGTGGCTCACATCCAATGTGAATAAATATACTTTAAGGGTAATTTCAGATGTTACAAAATTGCTGCTCACCACGGTGAATCCCAGTGGATTTCATGTGGTGGCAGCGATCACGGGTAAGTCTGTTTGCTCCCGGCCAGACGTTCACCACAGTGAACACCCAGCCGGGATCAAATTGACCACGGTTCTGGCCCTCAGACCGGCCTGAAGGCCAGAACCGTGGTTAGATTGGCCACGATCCAGTGTGGGCCAAAAGTAACATCTGTTACCTTTGGCCCATCCTGGATCGTGGCCCTGACCATGGTACGGGATCGGGCACAGCGGTCGCATTGGCTGCTGTGCCTGCCCGTCTCCCCGACGGCGGGCAGCCAAGGGAGCATGGGGGGACAGGGCTGTGTGGCCGCACGTCGCACCGGGCAGCCCCACCCCCTCCCCGATCCCCGTTAGTGATCAGCCCGGCACATCTAAAGGACGGCCGGTCTGATCATGAACTGGGATCCGTTCAGGGTTCAGCGTGGCAGGCAGAATGGCCTGTAATGTCTGAAAATGCCCTAAGACTACCAGGGATTTGAATAAGGAACAGAAATCATATTATGGTCACCACACTGTTCTGAGTAGGTTTCTTCAGTCTCTCAGAAATGAAGGGTGGTTTGGGAGATTGCCTACTTTAGTATTTTGGACTTTTGAGACTTTTTGTTCTAGTTTTAATACCAGGCATTATTGTAAAACTGAGGATGTAGAAATGACAATGTAGAATGTAGAAATCACTGCTTATTCCAAATGGAGCTAGCTAGTGCATTTGGAAATTCAAAACCATCAAGCGCAATAAGCTATTTCTTGCACAATGTTTTTTAAATTTTTTAACTCATATAAGCATGTGAATTGTGGATATGTGTCCAAGAGAAAGAAAGAAAATGTACTGGGAAGCTACTAACCATTTCACATGTTAACATATCACAAGATGGGAAAGGTACTGTAGTTGTACTGTCTAGGGGAACCAAAAGTCTGTAGTTAGAGCAATGGTTTTCATGGACAAAATTCAGTTTAGCAAAATGTTGTTGAGGCCTTTAGAGGGAGCACCTGCATTAGGATAACCAGAAAAAATATTAATGTGATGCACAGATGAGCCTTGCCAATCTGTTTAACCTTGTTACTGACAAGCAAAAGGGAAAAGTGTGACACTGGGTGCAAACAGATGGACAGCAGCTCCAGGGGCAGCAACACCAGCCTGTTTCACCCCCAGGCTGACCGGTCCATCTGAAGGTGGCCTGCCAGACGTTAAAGCAGAGCAGGCACAGCAGCCTCGCTTGTAGTGCTCCAGAACATCCCGGAGTGCCACTAGTGGAGTGAGCTGGCCAAACCCGAGGCTGTAGAGTAGAGCTGCTGTCCATCTGCTTGGCAGACCCATGCTTCAGCTCCAATTCCCAGGTGGCAGTTGCCCTGGCAACATCATAGAGTTGTGGGCACCAGCCTAGAGCGCTGGGCAACCACCCGTAACTCTACGGTAGGGGGAGCACCGCACGGACGGACTGTGACCAGGGTAACTTGCTGGGTCCATCTAAAGCGAACCCAGGCAGGGCTGGAAGTGGGCAGACATGGGTGTGTGCCCCCAGAGAAGCTCTGGGAATGAGCTGGCCCTGCGTGCACCTAAAAAGACCCACTGAGGTAGGCAACACATTTTCTTTTTCTGGTATCATTCTCTTTTTGAGGGCCAAACTCAATTCAAATACTGTTTTTATTTGAAATGTGCTGGATCCCGTTCAGGACTATTTCAGTATGGGCGATTTATCTGTAGCTAGAACAGTCAATATGTTTACTGGCTGAGTCTTGTATATCCCTAAAAAATTGTAATACTTACATGTTTGCCTTTATTGTATATGTAATATACAATACATTGTATATGTAATATACAATACATTGTATATGTATACATATACATATTGTATATGTATATATACAATATATACATATTGTATATGTATTACATATACAGTTGTATATTGTATATGTAATATACAATAAAGATGGGGACTGGCCCATAACCCTAGATCAGCAGAACTTTGAGGTATCTGAAAACTTGTGGAGATGGTCCCTTTTCTGTAGAACACATTTATGTTATTGGTACAGGTTTGAAATCATTACATTATTTATGACTGTAAAAGAAAAATAGGCAAGTTGTGCAGGTCCCCCAAGCAGCTACAACACAATATCATGGAAGGGATAAGTCCTTCCCATTGCAGTCCAAATTCATCATATATTGACTTCTCACTGAGGGTCTTCTTCACTCTCATAACAGGTAACAACTTTTCCGTTCAAATGAAAATTGAAACTCTGGAGAAATGAGATGCCTATGACAAATCCCCTCTCCCCAGCAAATCCTTCATGCCCTCACCTCAGTTTTGGAAAAGATCTATACAACTAATTGCATCCCAATATTCCGTAGCACTGTATGCCTGTTACTAGCTACATACACAATTTAGGGCACTATTTAAAGATAGTATTAAACAGTATATGCACATTCATCTATGAATTTTCCACACCTTTCTTTAAACCATGAATATGACTAGTTCTACCACAAACATAACCAGTGATTTTTCCACCGAGACACTTGAAATGTGAGGTTTTTCTTCCTTTAAATCACACAAACAAGGAATCATCAAGCATACCAGTTAATCTGGCACACATTTAATAATTATTTTTTACCAGGCAGATACAATGGCAGCCTCTCCAGAGAAAAAAGAAAACCTCCAACATGAATGTAATTTACAACAGGATAGTTTTCGCTTTCTAAATGTCAGTTCTCGTAACTTAGTTCATAACATACTATATGTCACCTATAGGTGGTGCTAGAGGACCTGTGAATTTTTATGGATTTTGCTATGTGGGTCAGATTAGGTCAGTAGTTCTCCAACATTTTAGACTAGGGACCCCTTACTTTAGTCTAAGGTATATGATGACACCCCCACCCTTCCCCACACGCACATGTTCATTTTCCACTTCTCCCTCTCCTCCTTATCTCCCCCCAACCCAAACATACTCTTGTCTCCTCTTTACATGATTACTCCTCTGCCTCCCTGCACCTGTGTTGCTGCTGGTATTACCATAACTCCCCTGGTTCATAACAATGGAAGCAGGAAGATTTCCATAATGGCATTAGATTGGCTGCCAGCACTTTAGAAACTCCCCCAACTTGTCTTCAGCCAGGAGGGAGGGAGGAGCCTAGCAACTGCAGTCTATTTTACCCCATCTTCTTAGATCAGTGGTAGCCAGACTTATGGTATATTTGGTCCACTTGATCATCAACCTCCAGCGATCTTCTAGGACCTCTCCTGCTGGCTCTCATGCTCCTGGTCAGGACTCCTCTTTCTGGCTCCCAGCTCTAGACTTCAGCAAATGGTCTCGGGAGTTGAAAGGAGCTCTCTTCTCTGAGCTTTCCCTCCCACACTGGAGGTGCTGCCCAGAGGTTCGCCCGAGAGAAACTACCTGGGGCACTGGTCCCTCTCCCCCCTAACCCAAAAGACAATCTCCAAGGGGCTGTTCCCCTTTCCCAAGCTGTAATCTACCTAGAGGTGAGCTTGTGATCCGTCAGTGGATTGCAATCTACGTCTTGGCTGCCCCTGTCCTAGATACTGTATATCCCAGGTCATCTAGTGTGAGAATAACAGAATTAGATTAGCATGAACGTATATTTCAGTCTTAAAATCTATATTTTTCTATATTTTATAAAATCTGTATTTTTTCCTACAGAAATTTGGCAGCATGCTTTTAGGGCCTTGTCCAAAGCCTACTGAAGTCAACGTAAAACAGATGTCTTACTTGCATAATGACTGCATATCTAAGTGGTTCTTTCCCTTGAATTCCAAATAGCTGACAAGTCTTTAAAAATATTTCTAGCCCCCTCAAGTAGTAGTAATAAAAGCTGAGGACATTTTTGTAAAATATTTACTTTGTAAAGAAAAAAACTATCCTGAGCATTTGTGTGTGAAATTTAATTTCAGAGTGATTTTTCCTTTGGCTAAAGTAAAGGAATTATTTCCTAAGGGCTCATTCAGACGTGTGTTTAAATTGTACAGCTGCGGCGGCGGCATCGTGCGATTTAAAGAACCCCGCACGTTCGGGTGGGTGTGAATGCGCTGAGCGCGCACATTTCCACCTAGCCCGAATTTTTGGAGCACGGTTTGAAAAGTTGCTCCGAGCAGCTTTTCAAACAGTGCTCCAAGAATTCGGGCTAGGTGGAAATGTGCGCGCTCACCGCATTCACACCAACCCGGAAGTGCGGGGTTCTTTAAATCGCATGATGCCGCCGCCGCAGCTGTGCAATTTAAACACACGTCTGAAGGGGCTCTAAGTTTTGAAATAAAGATAGCCATCTGATAATCTTGGCTGTGGCAACATTAAGTGTGTAATAAATACCACTACTGCCTTCAAAATAAACCTTTGTCTTGGAACCACATCCCCCTTAATAAGCCACACTCTTGATAAATCTAGTGTGTTTGTTTAATTTGTGCCCTATGCAGCCCTGCAACATGCATAAATGACCACCAAGGGTGGTTAAAGGGTGGTTAGCGTCATGTCTGTTTTCACCCTATGATGACATTACACATTTACTTCCTCGTTTCATCTGTGAATGTGGTAGGTAATTAATTATATGATGATGTGGCAGGGAATTGCGTAGAAGCCCATGCCTTTTACATCCTACCTGCTCTTTGTACAAGGTTTCAATTCCAGAATAACATTTCTAGGAAAATGAAACAAGCGGAGAGCAAGCTAGTGGGTAGTAACTCTGTGCGTGAGAAAAGCACTGGGCTGGGAAACATTCTGTCTGTTTTCTCTATTCCATGCTGGGACCTAGAGGCCAAGGCCTGGATGACATTCTTCTTGAAGCTGGCTATGGCTCCATTGTTCAGACTCTAGGGGCCATGCTGGTGGTTTAGCATTTCCTCTGTTGTTTAGTGATGGTTTGGCTATTTCTAATGCTGTTACATAGCATTATGGATTTCATAGCCCACCCTTTAGTTGGCATTAGTACACTTATATTTAATAGTGATTAAAAGTCCAGCTTCCTCTGCCCTCGCCCTCCAGCCTATACAAAATGGGGTGGTGGCTATGTTGAATACATCCCATGTGTTGCTTTTTTGTGAATTGTGCCTCTGTTAAATAAAATTCCTATTCTGTAGTGTGCACATATGTGAGCCATCTCTCAAGGCTGAGAGAACAGAGCTTCAATTCAGCTGTATGGAACATTTTTATATAATGATACTCAGTGGAATTTCAAATTGACTAGCATGTAAAATTATTACTTATATGTCTCTTTCATTAAACAGATGTTTTTCTAACAGTACAATGATATTGTTCGGATTAAGGATCATGGACAGAGTCCATTGGACATAAGCCTTCTTTCAAATTTTGTACTTCAACAAAATAAAATTTGCCTGCAAATCGGTTGAGAAAATTCTGAAAATATTCATTTCTGTCTTTCTGTAATTGTCCATATAATAAGAATTCAAAATGATTGTATAATAAACATTGTGTCAGATGTGCATCACAAATCTTCTATAAGATTAAGAAAAGAGGAAGACTATAATGCAAAACCACTCTTTGAATGGGGATAATGGCGCTATAGAACAAGTAGTGTTTCGTGTTTACGTTTATAGGGGCTTTTGTTCTCTTTAAGACATTTTTGCTTTAACCAATAGCTGCCTTCACTCCCAAAATTAGTCACAGGCCCTTTTTACACAGGTCACGGTTGCATGGGGATGCACTCAGTAGCATGGGCACACAGGCGCACCCCCACCCCCACGCACAGAGCAACCTCCATTTTCCCCAGTTATAATATTCATGTGAAAGCACGGAATAATATTACAAGTGTCGAAGTCATCCTTAATTTCCATGAGAGTTCCAATATGACTTGATGTTTCCAATAAATGCTCCAGAATGCTCTTGGTGATTTATCAGTTTGCTTTTGCCAAATTTCTTCGTTACTGAGTTCACATGAGGTGAGGTGGAGACAAAGTAGTTCAATTTATATTTTTTATTGGATCAACTATTGTTGGTGGAAATGTGCAAGTTTTTGGAACTCACACAGTCCTTCCTCAGGTAAGTAGGAGTCAGAACTGAAAATCTGAGCAAAGTACAGTGGCTCTATATCATGTAACAGATGAGGTGGGATAGGGAAGAGTTCACATGGGGACACTTGTTTTTAATTGCATCCTATCGAGTTTTCAAGGAACTAACATTTTGTGGATTTTATATTGCAGTTTAGTTTTGACAGGTTTTAAGGCACATATTTGATTTTATTGGAGACCTTATTAATCGCGTATTGAGAAACATCTTAATTTGGCAGGCTTGGCTATATATAATATACACATGGCCTTCTCCAAAACATCATAGAAAGTCTGATTTTAGAAGAAATCCACACTACAGTTCTAGGTGGAGCTAGTGTGGACTAGGTGCAGGGAGAGCTGTTTTGGGGGCAGGAACCATCAGAACTTAGCTGCCTGGACCCTGTGACCCCCGCTGGCTGCAAAGCAGAAAGCAGCCGCACTGAACTATACAGCCTGTCTCTTATACACATCTAGATGTGTATAAGAGACAGATTATCAGGAGTGCCCTAAGAGAGGAAGTAAGTGCAGATCTTCCTCTCCTTAATGGATATGCCTGTTTGGATGACCTGCAGGCTGTCTCTTATACACATCTAGATGTGTATAAGAGACAGATTATCAGGAGTGCCCTAAGAGAGGAAGTAAGTGCAGATCTTCCTCTCCTTAATGGATATGCCTGTTTGGATGACCTGCAGGAGGGAGCAGAATCTCGGCAGGACTTTACACAACAAGTCAATTTTGTGCCCCTGCTTAGCTGAGGGTCCTTTACAATTGGTACAGGGTACGGAAATTAAAGACTACTTGCTTCATCAGACTCGACTTATAGCAAGAACTGTAGAAGTGTTGTTTTCCAGTTTGACAGACTTGGGAACTTCGGTTGGGGCAGTGAAACAGCAACTGCAGGAATTAACCAGCAAATTAGAGGACTACATGGGGGAATTTGTGGAGCCTGGGGAATTTGGGGATACTTACCAAAGGGCTATGGGAGACCAAGTCAAACAAGCCACCCATTAGACATCCTTATGGGGAATATCCAAGGAGAGCTAGGGTTCAGGAAAACGAGATTTATCTGTATACTGGCTCAGACTCCAATGGGAGAGTACACTCTTGGGATACTAATCAGGCTGTTGAACAACATCTTTCTGCTCTATTGGGGAGAACAGTGCGAGCATTGGATATTGTGAAAATTGAGTGGATGCCACAAAGAGAATGGTTTTACCGGGTACGCATAGTTTTTGCTGGGCAGGATTGGGTTTATGATCTCTTTTCTGCAAGGAAATATCTGCTAACTAGAGGGATCTCCATGGATAGGGTGCTTTCCCCAAGGGAGAAGTCTGCCCATGCTATATATGATCCCCGTAGTGGGGGTCGCACTTTCTCTTCCCCTAATCTTGTACCGCTAGGACTATGTTCTTGGGATGCAAAAATAGGCAATCTTCTAGAGGTCTCAGGGGCCAGTTACAAACAGGCTCAGAAGGAGGTGGAGGAGTTGCAGGATCTAATGGAGTTGGGCTTAGACCCTCCAACTCAAGAACCCCGTTCTCTAGAAGGAGCTATTCTGGAGAAACTTAGTACAACCCTGGAGGGGCCACTACTGCCACAGACTCCTGAGCCAGAGTTAATAATTGGCCAACAAGCCAGCTTCAGGATTCTAAAAGTAATGGGAATTTAGGGGAGTTAAAGGAGTGTCAGCTGTTTTCAAATACATTTGCAACATAGGTAGGACTATTCTTACTAGGGAGCTCAGCACCTGATGAGCTAGCCTCCCTTGGGAACAGAATTAAAGATGTATTCCTATCTAGGCTGGGGTCCTTAAGGGTCCATTTACAGGCCCCGGCTATTCAGTATGTTGCTCCCGAGAGGAGCCACAAAGCCAATCCCGATAAACCCATCCAGGACATAGAAACATGGTCAGTAGCATGGTATTTGGAGGGAGATGAATTAGCAGCATCTCCAGAGGTCGCGGGCCAGGTAGGTAATCAGATGGTTTCTAGGGATGGGCGAACGCGGTTCGGAAGTTCGGAGTTTGGACCAAACTTGAATAGTTCAGTCAACCGAACTGAATGTGCGAACCAAACTCGAATTCGAACATTTGGTTCGGATGCGTTCAGTGAGTTCGGAATTGAATTTCCATTGGTTACAATGGAAAACACATTATTGGCTGTAACGTTTTTGTTTTTTT
>QEPC01011741.1:494267-520529 GCA_003113815.1 Sphenodon punctatus
CGTGGTTGAAACTGACCCCATGTGGGTATTGAGCGTGATGAACATCTGGCGCGCGCCGTTCAGACGTTCAGGGCCCTTTGGCCCCACGGGGAGGTTGAGCGTGGTTCAGTGTGGTTGAGCGTGATCTCGTAACGTCTGAAATCACCCAGAGATTAGACAAATACATTGGGTGAAAACAGACATGACACTAACCACCCTTTAACCACCCTTGGTGGTTATTTATGCATGTTGCAGGGCTGTATTGGTGCCCCATGCAGCCCTGAAACATGCATAAATAACCACCAAGGGTGGTTAAAGGGTGGTTAGCGTCATGTCTGTTTTCACCCAGTGTTGACGTAGTTCCATGTTTTTCTCATAATACGTGGCTCAGCTAAAGTATTTTAAACTTGTGAGCAATGTGACAGCTGCACTGCACTACCATATTGCATTTGTAACAATTTTTTAATCTGTGGGAAAGTCTCCAAAATAAAATATAATAATGGTCTACAGTCTCTGTTTGTTAATAGGAGGATTAAAGGTAGAATAAGGAGGGCTTCCGATCTTTTAGGGTCTTGGGGGATTTTAGTTTCTAGGGTTTTTTCAGCTACTCTCCTTATTCATTATTGAGCTAATCTACAGGTTGCCCCTACCTTTTTAAATAATGGGGGTGGGGGGAGTGCCTGTTGGCCCAGACTCGGGCCAACAGGAAGGTTTGGAGGGTCCTCTCACAGTGGGTTTGCCAGTTCCAGTTTTGGACGAGGTTGTAGATTCGAACCAGCCTGTTTGTGATGACGTTTCCCAGGGAGCAAAGGGGGGGCGGGGGAGGAGAGGAGTACAGTGCTGGTACAAGTTCTCTCAGAGAAGGAATGCACTCGGGGGTCTGATAATTTGACTTCTCCCATGGAACCTTGTTTTACGGGTGTTAGTCCCCCTAACCCAGGCTACTCAAGCTCTAGACCATGCTCAAGCCTCAATTTTAGACAGACTGGGTTTCACTCTTGAAGAATTAAAACAGGCTATTTCTACAGGGAACTCTAATCCAGATCAAGTAGAGTTAAACAGCCAGGGCTCGGTAATTCAGCTTGAGACTATGAATTCTATGGACACCCAGTCAGTTAGATCTCCTAAGGGAAGTTGGGAACCCTCATGCAACAGTCTAACGTCAAACTCCTAGAGGAGCCTATAAATCTTATGGACATGTTGGCTGCTAATTTGGATCATTTCAGGAATGAGGCAATAATTTCAGAGATTCAATTTGTAGAAGATAATTTTATTCTGTTCCAGTGACTCTCGAGGGCCCCCTCTGCTATGTGGAAAATTTTGAGTTGGAATATTGCTGGGTGGAGGTCAAGAGTTTATGATTTAGATTTTCTTGGGTATATTGCAATTTTTAATATTATTTTACTCTAGGAGACATTGGGTATTTTCAGACGTTACGTGGTCAATGTCAACCACAGTCAATTCCCTGTGGTGGCTTGGACCACGTAACGTCTGTTGGGGGAACAGATGTTTCCCCCCAGATGTTACCACAGCGGGGAATCACATACACCACACGAGCGGCCGCAGCAGCGGGACTGGAGGCCGTCGCGTGGTGAAGGCGATTCCCCGCCATGATGACCCCCGCCCTCACATCTGGACGGTGGCCACGGCCCGGAATACCCACAGGGATTGCGGGCCGTGGCCATAGCGGGCTAGCACTGCCGCGGCATTTGCCACGACGGCCGCCCATCTCCCCAGAGGGCGGGCGGTGGGGAGCATGGAGGGGGAGGGGTCATGCAGCCACACGTTGCGCCGCACGACCCCGCCCCCTCCCTGATTCCCTGCCAGGATCTCCCGGCACGTCTGTTAGGGCATTACGGGTCATCCCGGCGGGGGATGAATTCATTGATTTCGTGACGGGGCCAATTGGTCCTGTCACGTCTGAAAACACCCATTGGGTGATTTTAGACATTACGTTTTCAGCATTCACCACAGTCAACCTCAATCAAACATGGACGGGGGTGAAAGAGCCGTGCACGTCTGTTTGCTCACATCCAGATGTTCACCACAGCCAAACGCGGCCCGAGGTGAAGCTAACCACGCTTCATGAGGTCGGGGCAGGAGGAGGTCCAGAAGTGTGGTGAATGGTCACCACAGTAGGGGTGAATGAAAAGTAACTTCTGAACGGAAACCCGCAGCCACGGTGGAAGGAATTGACCCCAGCCATGGTGCATTCTGGGGCTCGAACCGTGGTCCACGTCTCCACTGCATGTCTGTTGTGTTCCCCCGGCCCATGTTCTCTCTGATTGCCCCCGGGCGGTGGTCAAGATCCTGTCACTTCTGTTGGGGCTGCATGTGTCACCACAGCCCGCGGTGAATCCGTTCACACCGGGGTGGGATTCACTGTGGTGAATTGGGTACCCATTGGGTATTTTCAGATGTTACAAGATCACGTTCAACCACAGACAATCCCCTGTGGTGGGGAATGGTCCCGTAATGTCTGTTTGGATGCCCGCCAGAGGTTCACCACAGTGAACCTCAGGTGGGAATCAAAATAACCACGCTTTTGAGGATGGTCCGGGAAGCATCTCCGAAAGTGTGGTCAAAGTGATTCCTGCCAGGAGTGAACACTTGGCGGGAATCACTTGTTGCCCCCAACAGACGTGACGTTACCACGTTCAACCATGGCAGGATTTACCGTGGTTGAGCGTGGTAACATCTTGTCTGGCCTCTGACCACAGCCCGGAATTGGCGGCCATTCTCGCTGCCGATTCCGGGCCGTGTTCAAAACCCCAAGGGGTGGGCGGGCACCGCAGCCGCATTGGCCGCGGTGCCTGCCCGTCTCCCGGAGGGCGGGCGGCCTCGGGAGCATGGGGGGGGCCGGGGCTGTGCGACCGCATGTTGCGCCATGCAGCAACACACACACCCCAGATTCCCCGCCAGGATCGGCCAGCACGTCTGCTGGCTGTGATGGTTTGATTCCAGTGGGGAGTCAAAAGGGTGATTCCATTAAAGGGCCAATGCTGCCCCGGCACGTCTGAAATCACCCATAGATGATTTCGGCAACGTCCCTCGAAAATATTTCTGTGTTTTCATGTTCTGCGATCTCTGCCAACTCAAGAGGTAGGCCTAGTGAGGGGCTGGCTTTCTTAGTTGCCAACTCATTGAAGGCCTCAATAACTTGTCTGAAGAATTGTGGCTCAGTGGCTGCTGCTCGACTAATTTCCGGTTCCCCAGTGAACCTTTATATTATAATAAATATCTATATCCCACCGGTCAAGTCTCCATACTTTGCCAATTCTATCTGACACGAACTAGCTGATTGGATAAAAGAACCAGAGGACAATTACTCTTATGTAGGCTTGATAGTGTCAGGGGATTTTAATACGTGTTTGGGGGACCCAATAGACACCCCAAATCTTGATGATTCTATTGTTTGTGATCTTCCATTAAGAACAAGGGTGTCCAAAGATACACACACTAGTATTTCAGCTGTTGATATGAGACGTCTTCTGGATTTGGTGGACCTAACAGTTGTAAACGGTGCATCTCTTGGGGATGCGTTAAGTGAATTCACCTTTATGTCTCATATGGGATCTAGTATAATAGATTATGTACTGTTGTCTCTGCCATCCTTTGTAGACTTTGCTGTACTTTCTGCCTCAGAGACAGAACACCAAACATTTGCACTTATTTTAGCCAAGACAGAGGATTGTCACAGTGGGGGAAAAGCCAGAATCTATGGGAGCCGGAACTACACGCATTATTTCCACTACAAGAACTAGATGGACCCAGGAGTTAGAACAGACACTTGTTCAGCACTTTAATTCTGAGCAGTACTTGAAATATAAAAATATTATTCTCAATCAGGAGGATAATTCTTTAGAGATCTTCCAACACTTAATACAAGACTTACAGTCATTCCTGGTGTCCTCTGGTGTTTTCCAATTGCAGAATCAGCTCAAGCTAGGCAGTTGGTTCGATTCAGAGTGTTGTGTGGCTAAATCCAACTTGAGGAGGCTGACCCGGGCGGTCAGGAATAATCAATATAGTAGATCCTTTTTAAGTAAAGCTAGAGCAGAATATAAATCTCTTCTGAAGTCTAAAAATAGCGAATTTCAGAAGAGGTCATGGCTAGAGCTGTGAGAAACCGTAAATAGTAGGGACCCCAAGGTATTTTTGAGTCTAGTTATGGAAGCCCGTGTTTCTGCTGCATAAAAATCTCCAGCAGTTATGGCCCCTCAAGAATGGGCGGACCACTTTAGGGCATCATTCTCAGAGCCAGCCTTGGGAGTTTTAGGTTTAGAATTACACCCAATTGATCAATTGCCTCCTTGCCCCCGGTTATAAACAGCAGAAATAGAACCTTTGATTCTGCAGTTGAAATCCAATAAGGCCCCGGGCCCTGATTTCATTCCAGCGGAACTTCTCAAGTCTAATTGCAGCTAGTGGAGTGTCGTTTTGGCCTCCTTATTCACAACCATAAATAACACAGAGGTATTTCCAGTCCTTTGGCTGAATAGCGTAGTGGTCCCAATCTTTAAAAAAGATTCTCCATCAGACCCGGGCAACTATCACCCTATTAGTCTGTTAAGTTTAGTTGGCAAATTATATGCTAAGTACTTGTTAGGGAGACTACAAGAGTGGGTGTATTTGGAATCAATTTTGGGCCTGGAACTGGTAGGCTTTTTTCCCGGGGTCTTGACTACAGACTATTTATGGTTAATCAAATACTACAGACTATTTACAGTTAATCAAATAATTACTAAACATGTTCATTAATGTTCTAGATCAGCTTTATTTTTATGTTTTGCTGACCTATGAGCAGCCTTTGACACTATCCATAGGGAGCGTTTGTGGTCAAAGTTTGGTGCATTGAATATAGATAAGTGTTTATTATTCCTAATGGCTGCCTTATATCGGGGTAGTACCCTTCAGGTCAGGCTGAATAAACAAGGAACTTTGACAGATTTAGTTCCCACTGCCAGAGGTGTTCATCAGGGATGCCTGCTGGCCCCCCTGCTGTTTAACCTGTATATTAATGTGGTGGTTGATAAATGAAGGGATCCAGCCTATAACCCTCCCAGACTTGATGGAAGGGCTTTCCCCATACTCCTCTACGCAGATGACACAGTTTTACTCTCCCAAACCACAACAGGACTAAGGAGATTAATGAACGGGTTCCACGATTATTGTGCACCTGAATCTTTGTCAGTTAACTATGAGAAAACCAAGGTACTAGTGGTTAGCCAGGTTCGAATTCACCATACCTGGTTAATGGGAGATCAGAAAATAGAGCAAGTGTGTTGGTATAAATACCTAGGAGTCATCTTCTCAAGCTCCTCTTTCTGGCGCCCTCCTATTAGGGCTGTACTTGAGCAGGCTAAACAGAGCACTAAAGGAATTCTGTCCTTTTTCTATTCTAAAGGAAGCAGGATGGTGGTTCTGGCCCTAAAAGTATTTAGAGCCAAAGTTTTGGCGTAGATCCTATATGCGATCCCAGTTTGGGGGCTTGGCACCTTATCAGAGTTGGAACTGGTTCAGAATCATTTCCTGAGAACAGTTTTGGGTGTCCCTAAAGCCATGCACACAGTATTTCTTCGCTGGGAGACGAGTTCTAGACAAGTGGATTCATTAACCAAAATTGCTATAATAAAATTCTGGCTATGCTTAAAGAGAAACCCACAGAACACTCTGTCCAGTTTGGCCACATTGTCACAAATTTTGGTCCCATGGTAATCTGGAATTTCTAGGCTGCTCAAATCTTTGGGTTTTTTGGATTATATCTTTGTACAATCTGTTCTCTGTCCCCTCCAGAGGTGCAAGTTATTTGTAGGACATGCTGAGAGGAAAATGAAACTTATGTTTACTCTGGAAAGATTTAATCTTTTATCATCTGCAGTTATTGAGGGTAGATTCCAGAAGGTCCCCTATTCCCAGAGACTGTGTCCCTATTGTGATGAGGAAAGGGTAGAATCGCTTGCCCATGTGATCTTTGATGGCATGCTATACGCTGTAGCCAGAGAGAAATCTCTGGCCCCGTTAATCAGAATTTAGCTTTAGGCAATCAAGGAGATACTATGGTTTATTTACGGTCTGATAGAGATCCCTCAATATCCTTGGTTATGGCTACATTTATTTTTAAGTCCTTTACAACTAGGAAATCAGTAGCAATACTGTGACGTCTATGGCTTTTTTGACGTACAGTCGCTTGTGTTAACTTATGTGTTTTGTTATGGCCTTGTTGCCTATATATTTTTTATTTTTGCATGTTGTTCTAAGGGACCTTTGACTGGTTGGTATTGCTGAAATTTCTGTATAAGAAAAAGACTCGTAGTCAACTTGTAATAACCTTTTTGTTTGTTTGTCAGCTAGGATGTTGGTTTTAAACAAGGTTTGGGATTGTCCGCCCCTGGTGCCCATGAAAGGGCGAGGACTTCATGTGATTGAGCCACTAAATCCATCCTTAATGGGCACTCCAGCAGGGTTTGGGTTAGTCCATTCTCAATGCCCATTGAAGGGCTAGGATATTTTTCCTTTCCCTCCAAATGACCTTTAGCTGGGCCGGGGACTAATCCTTTAAGTGCCCAATTAAGGGCATGGTCTGTGTTAGATATATTCATTTATCCAGCATGTGCCTGGGATATTTAAAATTGTATTTGTAGTAATTGTATTTACATGTGGGTTTTTTCCTATGTATATTTGAGTTTTGTAATTCTCTGCTAAGGCCGAAGGCCATGCAATAAACTTGACTTGAAACAGGGGACAAGAGGAAGTTAATTTAGGGGGAGAAAAGGGGAAAGAGGGGGCCAAATTAAATCTCATTAAAAAAGCATGACTCCTAAAATGTGGGAATTTTAGCCTAATATTTATATTTACTGATAGCAGAATAGAAGTGGAGCTGTGCCACTTTTCCAAAGTGTCAACTATATCAGACAACATTTGAGGAAACAAGTAATGCATATGGCCCTCCTTAATCAAGACTAGGGACTTCTCTGCCTACATTTAATTCTGCACATCTGCACTGAAGACTGAGATCTAAATACAAACTCTGGCACTCATAACTCTCTGGAGGTCTGCAGAAAATGTAGAGGACCACACCTACCCAGAGTTGTAGTTTCTTCCAATGACATCTCCACAAATCATGAGTTTATATTTAAGAGGTCTGCTGCTTAGTATGTCTGTCATTTAAGGAATTGGCGTCACTAAAGAATGGGTACCTTTTGTCCAGGATCCCCTGCACCTTTAATACCTTGTGGTCCCTGAGGGCCAGGTTGTCCGGGAGGTCCCTAGCACAGCACCAAAGAAATACAAAAAAGAGATTAGTTCTACAGACAAGGACACACCGAGAATGGAATTTCATCCCTAACTATGAATTTCTTCACATTTGCTTTTCCCTTGTAAAGCCAGGGTCTTACCACTACTTTTACTGTGCCCTGATTACCTTTCAACATTTTCGAATTTCTTCTAGTACAGTGTGATCAGAAAAGTGTACTATTACAAAGCTGTGCATTTCCAGAAAAACCAGTGAAAGACAATTTATTGACTCATGAACGCGATAGCCAAGGTTTTTCAGTTCTGCTTTGAATCAATTGTATCAAATGAGCTGAAACAGGTATTTTTGTATTCATTAATAGTATTCACTTTTTCAGGTAGCACACTGCATATCTGAATAACTCTTCACCATGGAAATAATATCTGTATATCCATTTCTTTAGTTATTTTGGGTTGGTTATTTCAGTCATTGTGTCTCAGCGTTATTGCACACCAAAGTGGTACACAATGGCATTAATAGTGCTGGAAGAGAATAACTAAAATTCCAAAGTGACAGAAAAAACTGAACCAATATTAATATTCAGAAGCAAACAGATTTAGTTTTGCTTCATTCTTCTGATTTGAAATGGGCAAAATTGACGAATACAATATTTGCTGTGGATACTAATTTCAGCTCTAGTCAGATAAGGTGCTCTGCATTACCAGTAGCCTGAGAGTGAAATTGAAGCATTCTACCATTTCTTAGAGCAAGATACAAATTCACCTAGGAATGTGAGTCCTATAGAAAAATGCAATCCTTGCCCTAAGACATTAGAGTTGCTGTCCATACATCACATCTTACTCAAACTCTCAAAAGCCAGGAAATGAAAAGCCTAGCCACCTGGCTGTACATAATTTAAGACAAGAGACAACTTACTGATAAGGCCTGATGGCTAATTCAGTTAATAAATTGATTGACTGAAAAGAGACAACATGTGGCTGTAACAAATGAGAGAACGCAAAGAGCAAAGGATAATGATGGAGGAACATATGTTTTATATAGTAGCTCAGGCATTTGAAATTTAATAAATTATAGAAATATGTAAAGATATTATGTAAAGAAAGAAAGCAATAAGCAAAACACAGCTCTCGCCCTGGTCATGATCCATTGGCAAATTCCCATAGGAATCACTATTGTAGTAATGAAAGTAGTAATGAAAGAAGACAAGGTTTGTGTCCTTTTAGACTAGTTTTAGGGCAGCATTTCATGCATATAAGGGAACAGTGGAAGAAAAGGCACAAGCATGTCTGGGGAAAGTGGATGCAGACATAATCAAGACCAGCAGAGAGAAGCTTAAGTAGAATGGAAGGAATTCAGGACAGAGATAGAAGAGAGGACCTTGAAGGGAGATTGTTGAGTAAAGGTGCACATGAGATAAGAGATGGCTGAAGTCTTTGGGTATGTTCTTCTCATATCATAACTGCCATGAGTTAGTAACAAGCTTTATCCCTTATGCAGAAGATATTTAAAAAAAGAAGGAAAGGAGTTAGAAATCTCCAAATGTAAGAAGAAGAAAAAAACAGCATTAGAGATGCCATGTTCCATCTGTAAAAGTCAATGGCTCAGCTCCCCTTTATTTTAACTGTGGAAGATAGCATCCTAGCTGAAGTACAGAAGCCAAGATACAGCAAAACAGCAGTACTCACACAAAATAATTACTGGTATACAAAATGCTTTCCATGTTGCTTGGTATACCAACCACAATATCTAGCTACTTGCAAAATACTACATGGAAGAATACTTACTGGTTTACCTGGGTAGCCATCTCCTTTTGGTCCAGGTAGCCCCGGTGGTCCAGCTGAGCCCTTGATACCCTGATGAATACAAATAATATACCAAACATCACATCAGTAACAACAGTGATACTGCCATATAAGATATGTCCAAATTGTAGGGATGTGCACAGTAACTCTTTTGTTTTTGTTATCCATTTAGTTTTCATTATTAAAATGACATTCATTTTCATTTTAATCTTTGTTTTGTTTTTACTTTCGTTTTTTATTTCCATTGGTTTCAATGAAAAACACATTTTTAGTTGTACTTTTTAAATTGTTCATCTGAGTTTGATTAAACTTAGTGGAATCCTACCCCCAATGGATGGCATTAGCTTTGCCAAATTTCAGAATGAATGGTTAAAGAGCTCCTATTGTATAAGCAGTTGAAAGATGTTATTTTACAAACTTCTGTGTACACATTCCTGGCTGTAACGTTTTTGTCTCCCATATGATTTTGATTAAACTTGGCAAGTTTATACCCCTCCTTAAGGTTACTATCTCTGTTAAGTGTCAGAAGGATTAGATAATGGGTCCCAATGCTATAGGAAATTTACTTTTAAATGCATTTCTCACTGTAACATCTTTATTGTCCTGTCAGCGTACATGAAATTTGGAAGGCTTCTATCCCAGACTTTTAGGAGTACCTCTACCAAATATCAAAAGGATATGATAAAGGATCCCAAAGTTATAAGACTGCACAGCATCTGGAGAGTATGAGCCTATGCCAGGGATTCTCTTACGTGTGTCTCTGTGGTACAAGATGTGTTCGTGATGCCAATTGGCCAGCAGAAATGTCACCCATATATCATTCTGTGCTATGACCACCACAACCACTCTCCCTCACTTCTTACTGGGAAGTTGGAAGCATCTGCTTAGAAAAGAGCCAATAAGGGATTCTCTTATGTCCTCTGTCACAGTGCTGCAGAATGTGATTGTAATGACAATTGGCCAGCCTGGACGTGTGAACCATGTCTCCTGATTGCTGGGATGCTTCCCCCTGCCCTGCTGCCTGAAGTCCTAGTTATGTCCCTTCTATGCCTGTCTCAGAGCCACCCAGGATTGGTCCTGGAAAGCTGCAAGCATGCAGTAAGAGAGGCAATCACATCTCTGTCACAGCCAGGGTGTCTTTGAAATGTCAAGCCAATTGACCAGAGGATATCTCTCTCATCTCTGCTGTTTGGCACAGGCTTCAGTCTGGGTGGGCACCCCAGGTGCATGGGGATTGGATTTATGTAGCTAGCTGAACTCTTGCAGTGAACTCTAGCACATACACACAAAAAGCCTGCCAGCAAAGTCTGAGAAAACGTTCTGACCAAAGCCAGAACTAACCACAGACAAAGAGCAGGCCCAAAGAACAGCAGCTTATATCTACCCTCTATGCCTGCCTTGAAGCCACCACTGATTGGTCCTCCTGTAAAGGTGGAAGCATGCAGTAATTAGCCAGTGAATGTGTCTGTGAGTCTGTTGGGCTGCTCCCCATCCTTTCTACAAGCTCCTTCCCCTGCCATGCATGTCTCTGAATGACACTGCATGTCCTATTTACCGGAACACCAAAAGTCTTCAAGAGGGAAAATTCAATTTCTTATAAAATTTGGACCCTTTATCAAATCTTTTTACAATTTGGCAGAGATGATATAGAACATCTGAGATACAATTATGCCAAATTTCATGTAAAATGGATGGAATACAAAAGACAATATAGCCAGAAATGCATTTACAAGTAAATTGCTTATAAAATAAGGACCCTTTATCCAATCTTTCTGCAATTTGGTAGAGACAGTAATATTGTGGAGAGGTATAATCTTGCCATGTTACATCCAAATCAGATGGGAGATAAAGACATTACAGCCAGGAATGTGTATGCAGATATTTGTAAAATAAAAAATTTCAACCGCTTATAAAAATCAGACCCCTTTATCCAATCTTTCTGAAGTTTGGCACACAACGTCCACTGTTAGGGGTACAATTCTATCACATTTCATCAAAATTGGATGACAAATAAAGAAGTTACAGCCAAAAATATTTTTCAGGTTTTTCCTATTAATTCATAAGAACAAAACACATTTTTTTTGTTTTTTAATTATGTTTAGTTTTCTTTATTGAATAACGAAAATGAAAAATCCCTATTTCGTTCATTATTATAATGAAAACAACGAAATGCACACCCCTACCAAATTGCTGCATGCTACTCTGGATATGTCTATAGTAAAGCAGAACTGTAAGGTATCTCAGAGTGCATTCAGCAATACTCTTTCAGGGAACAACCCTAAAACTGTTCAGTGCCAGCACAAATCCCTCTGACATGAAGAGGACTTGTATGAACAGTTATCACTGGTGTTAATCAGCCAGCTAATCATGCTGCCCAAATGGGCATGGATATTCTGAGTGTTCCGTCAAACTCTTACACTTCTTTGTCCTCTTGATGATCCTACATTCCCTAAAGGCACAAGTTTTATCCAACAGAATGCAAGGCTGGGCAATACAATCTTCAGGATGTTTAGCACAATTCCCACTGAAGTAAATGGAACTCACACTGGCACTACACAGCTGGAGGGAAGTTGAGATGTACCAGAGTGCCAACTATAACAGTGTTGTATCAATGCAGCCTAAATTTCTGTTTCATTGGGTGTTAACAAATGAAACGTTGTCCACCCACTGGTCCCCCATTCCCAGGATTTATTTGCCTGTGTGAAGGGCAGCCACCAGATATTTGCCTTGGTTTGGGCCAGGGCAACTCCACACGGCATCATCCTCAGAAAGGCAGGCTACACCATGTGGGATAATCCAGCCTGAACCAGAGCAACCCGGGGCCATCTCCTGTCAGATGGGGGTGGGGGCACAGGGTGGGCCACATTCTCCACTATAGAGTCATGGTCTCTGTCTAGAGCAGTCACAGGAGCGACTTCAACTCTATGGTGGAAGGGGTGGGGTGGTAAATGTGAGGATAATGACCATGGGAACTACAAGTCCATCTTCTGGAGTCCTCGCAAAGCCTATGGGAGGTGGTTGTGGGGCACAAAGCAGCTTTGGGGTCTGGTAGGTTCCAAATGTTAACACCCTTAAAGAAGTTTACAGTAAAAGCTTCAGTTAATGGTTACCTCTAAAATGGAAACAGTTATGTAAAGTCCTACAGACAGATGGCTGCACTACCCAAGGAAGTGGCAAATCTAATATAACGCTGCTAGAGATAAACAAAAGAACATCTGTTTGGGGATGTAAAGGAGGATGAAGAATCTATCCATAGAGACTCCTAACTTTCTGCTTTAAATAAAGTACACGGAAGTGAGTGGACTCTTGGTAATTGTTTCTGGACACTACTATCTTCTATAGCATTGTTCTTTTTTATCTGTATTGAAAGAACACATGATAAGGATACCATAGTTATGTGCATATTGTGCTCCTACCATAATGGACGTCTAGAAGTTCGATCTAGCAGAAAAATGTTAATTTACACTGTGAAAGTTTGCACAAGATTCATCGTGGTACCAAACCCAGTCTAAGATTATTTTAGTCTAATGTCTGTAAATAAAAATGGTGAGAGTCCAAACATTCATTTTACTTTATTTTTAAAAAACATGCTTATGTGTTACTGTTTGGGCAACATAAGGAATAATATTTGGAAAATATCAAGCAGTTACCCTATTAGGTATATTTTCTTTTTAAGAAAGGAAATCGGGAGCAAAAGGAGCAAATTCCAGTGCTGTAAAGATTTGCCAAACAGATGTTTGTACTTAACCTTAGTAGACCACTGCAACCCCCCCAGGACATGTTAACATGTGCTTCACTGTCTGAATTGAAGACTCTGCTTCGTAACAGCAACAAGGAGAGATTTTACAGTTGTATTCCTCCATTCCAGCATTTTCAGTTCACTCAGTCCCAAACATTTCATAGTTGTGTCTAAAATCTAAGGAATGCTATCCGGTCAAAATTAGCCTCTTTAGTGTCAGCTTTCCCAACGCGCTCCTGAACTCCACATCCACAAATGGTATTTTTAAGTGAGAAGACCCTGAGTTCATATCACTGGAATGCAGAAAGTATTCTGCATGGTTCCTCTTCTGGTAAAGAGCTAAACAGCAGCATGGGCATAGATTTAAACCAGAATAATTTGACTAGTAAATTTGCAGATGTGTACAGTGAATGTGTAACACTATCACAGGCATAAGGAGAAAATTCTGACTTAGGTTCTTATTTTCAGGATCAGATATTAAGAAATGCCATAGTGAGTCAGACCAATGATCCATCATGTCCACCAGCTATCTCAGACAGTGGCCAATCTCAGTTGGTTGGAATAAGTACCCAAAAGGTCACAATGCGGTGATCCATTCATTCCCTGTTGTTCGCTCCCAGCTCACGACAGTAAGAGGTTACGTTCCCCAAAACC
Organism: Sphenodon punctatus; assembly: GCA_003113815.1. Lineage (NCBI taxonomy): Eukaryota > Metazoa > Chordata > Lepidosauria > Sphenodontia > Sphenodontidae > Sphenodon > Sphenodon punctatus. The sequence continues at coordinate 507,697 of QEPC01011741.1, forward strand.
TACCAAGTTAATAGCTGCTAATGGACCTACCCTCCAGAAACTTGTCCAGCCCTTTCTTAAACCCACCTATACTACTGGCCTTGACCACATCTTCTGGCAACAACTTAATTGTGCGCTGACTTAATACTTGTCCGTCAACTTAATACTACTTTTATTTGTTTTAATTCTGCTACTTGTTAGCTTCATGGGGTGTCCCCTTGTTCTAGTAGTTTTTGACAGGGTAAATAACTGTTCCCTATTTACTTGTTCCACACCACTCATGATTTTATAAACTTGTATCGTATCCCTTCTCGGCCTCTTCTCCAAGCTGAAAAGCCCTAACCCATCTAGCCTCTTCTTCACAGGGAAGCTGATTCCATACCCTTTATCATTTTTGTTGTCCTTCTCTGTACCTTTTCTAGTTCTACTATATCTTTCTTTAGATGGGGCGACCAGAACTGCACACAATACTCAAGATGCAGTCGCAGCATAGATTCATAGGCATTATGATATTTTCAGTTTTATTCTTTATCCCTTTATGAATAATTCCGAACATTCCGTTTGCTTTTTTGACAACCGCCACACACCGAGCTGAGGGTTTTAATGTATTGTTCAAAGTAACTCCAAGGTCCTTTTCCTAAGTGGTAACTCCTAATTTAGAACCTAGCATTGTGTACTTATAATTTAGATTGTTCTTCTCTATGTGCATCACTTTGCATTTGCCCACATTAAATTTCATTTGCCATTTAGATGCCTGGTCACCCAGTTTCACAAGATCTTCCTGCAATTCTTCACAGTCCACTCGTGTTTTAACTACCTTGAATAAATTTGATCACCTCATTCTTGACTCCCTTTTCTAGATTAATGAATACATTAAACACTGGTCCCAGTACAGATCCCTGAGGCACTCCACTATTTACCTCTCTCCATTATGAAAACTGACCATTTAGTCCTACTCTGTTTCCTATCCTTTAGCCAATCCACAACAGGATGCTGCCACCTACCCCATGACTTTTTAATTTTCTCAAGACTCTCTCATGAGGGACCTTATAAAACGCTTTCTGAAAATCCAGATACAATATATCAACTGGCTCACCCCTAGCCACATGCTTATTTACACCTTCAAAAAATTCCAATAGGTTAGTGAGGAATGACATCCCTTTGCTAAATCCATGTTGACTCTTCCCCATTAAGCTGTTTATCAATATGCCCTGTAATACTGTTTTAAATAATTGTTTCCATCATTGTGCCTGGCACAGATGTCAGGCTCAAGAGTCTGTAATTTCCAGGATCGCCTCTAGAGCCCTTTCAAAATATCGGCATTACATTCGCTACCCTCCAGTTCTCAGGTACAGTGGCAAATTTTAGCAATAGCTTACAAATTACTAATAGGTCTGCATTTTCATATTTGAGTTCCTTCAGTACTCTGGGGTGAATACCACGTGGTCTCGGTGAGTAACCTATAATAATAATAATAATAATAATAATAATAAATAATTAACAATAGTAGGTCTTTTTCAAAGACCACCAAAACTTGATGTTGGGTGCTTTCATCCTAAAAAGCCAAGACAGATTTTAGTGAGAGCCCACAAAGAATCCCTACCTTGAGGGTGAATAATAGTGTAGCATTTGTCTGGAAGCCTCCCTTACTAGCCTGTAGAAGAAGCCCAATTGGGAAACACTGGCAGTGACTAACAGAGGCAGAGGAGTTGCTGGCTTTGGAATGTTTTTCATCTCCAAAGAAGGAAGAGAGGCTTTGCCCTGAAAGTTTAACTACCCTACCAAGAGGAGGGAACTGGGAAGCTGAAGTTGTCATCTAGAGAAGATAAGCTCTTCACAGTCATCTAAACACTCAGCATAAGGCTTCAAGTTGTGTTGAAAAGTTCACACTTATCCAAAGTAGTTAGAGTGCGTCTTTTAGTCCAGAGTGAATACATGATATTACCTGAAGCCAGATTAGCAAACTGTCCAAACATGATCCAGACAAATACTTTAAATGATGGCTGTGGCCTGCACAATCTATATGGCAAGCTATACACCACTGGGCAATTTTCTGGTATGGTGTCTAAAAGAGAGATGAAGTGGCTTGGAGCAGAGAGTGAGGCTACATGCTGCCACAATCACATCAGTGTGGTCTTTTTCCCCAAGTTCAAAGTGTGTATGGAGCTTTAGCAAAGGAGAACCAACCTACAAAAATAGGACAAAGAATGCCATAGAAAGAAAGAGACGTGGAGTAGTGTGTCCTGCTTTGGGTGCCTCATTGACACTGGACAGTGACAAATTGGACCGGATTCAGAGAAGGGCAACAAAAATGATAAAGGGTCTGGAAAGCAAATCTTATGAGGAAAGATTGAAGGAACTGGATAGGTTTAGCCTAGTGAAGAGAAGACTAAGGGAGACATTGTTAGCAGTCTTCAAATATCTAAACAGCTGCCACCAAGATGATGTCAAGAAACTGTTCCTCACTGCACAGTGGGCAAGACTAGAAATAATGGACTTAAGTTACAGGAAGGTAGATTTATGTTAAGTATCAGGTAAAACTTCCTAACAGTAAGAGCTGTGCAGCAATGGAGTAAGTTGCTGCAATGTAGATACTTCTATCACTGGAAGTTTCAAAAAGAGGCTTGATGGCCATCTATCAGGATGCTGTAGCTGTAGTAATCCTGCAAACAAGCAGGGGGTTGGACTAAATGACCCTTGTGACCCCTTTAAGGCGAATCATTCTATTTTTATAATGGTACTTGCCCAGCTCTCTCTCTCTCTCTCTCTCTCTCTCTCTCTCTCTCCATGCTTTGACTTTTCAGGATGGCATATGAAGAAGATTGCATCCTATTAGTTCAACAAAGAAGGAACAGCTTCCTTGTTTTTTTTTAACCCATTACCCAAGGCATTGCAAGTATACAAACTGGCTGTTGGATACATCCACTTTGCAGAACTAGGTGTGTATGGAATAGATTTAGAAAGTCACTTGGTAGCTCCTTGCAATGACTTCATCTCTTAGTGCCCTTGAAATTACTCATTTCTTGGTGCCCAACACCCTTACAATACTGTAACCTAAGAACTTAGGCAGTGCTTAAGTACCATTTTAAAAAAATCTCAAAAGCACCTTACTGGTACCTGTAAACCCCGTGGGGCAAGGGCCCGTCTCTAATGATTGGAACAACCTGGTACATTGCTTGTGCTATATAAATAAATAATAATAATGAAAAATGCTACAAATCTGACTCCTATGTTACAACCAGTGCTCCCTGAGTTTCTCTTTTGATATAGGATTTTTGCCTTATGATTTTTCTGTACTTGGTGACCTTCCCTCAAAAGGAATGATGTGCTAAGCCAGTAGTTCTGCCCTGTATTAGATTGTGCTTTGACCTCAGCACAAACCCAGCAGGTTCTGGCCACAAAATTCCTGGGCTGATTGAGGGGGGATCTCTATACAATGCAGGCCCACTTCATCAGAATGATAATTAGCATCAACCTGACTTGAGCAACCCACCCTATATTGTTGAGTGGGGCAGCGTCAGGAAGGACGTGTCCCAATGCACCTGATTGTCTAATCAGGTTGTGATCTGCATCCAAGACAAAGGGTGACTGCACAGCCTGAGCCTAAATCAATCAGGGATGGGAGCGAGCAGGAATGCTCCTCAGGAACTCTATCTTGACAGGTCTGGCCTGGGTGAGGCATATAGGAGGCACCTCTTGGTAGGGCATTTTTCTTTGATTACTGGCTTTTGTAAAACAGAAGCAACTGCAACCTCCTTTTATAAGATACTGGAGCCCTTTTTCAGAAAACTTCCTAAATTTAATCAAACGTTGTTCTTGGTCCTCACAGATCCACCATGCCCAGGGGGCAAAACTTTGGCTTAAATACAGTCCCTTCAGAGCCCCAGTCAGTTCAGCTGGTCTGATCTTCCCAGACTGGCTGTTCTCACTGCTGCTGTTCTCACAGCGGCTACTGAAATCACTACTGCTAATATCACTGCTGCTGAAATCACTGTCATGCTGTCTTGCTTGCCCAGACAGAATTCAGAAGGGCACCTGGTTGCAAGTCCTTCTGTCCATTTTGCTGCCATTCTGGGTGAAAACAGACATGACTCTAACCACCCTTTAACCACCCTTGGTGGTTATTTATGCACGTTGCAGGGCTGCATAGGGCACCAATACAGCCCTGCAACATGCATAAATAACCACCAAGGGTGGTTAAAGGGTGGTTAGCGTCATGTCTGTTTTCACCCACTGTCACCTGACCTCTGAGTAGGCATAAGGGAACTCCCACCTGTCTGCCTCATGGAGACACGGTTAGACTCCCTTGCAACTCTAGTCAACTCATCCTCGAGTGTGTGTGTTGGTCTTGAGTGCTTGAGTGACTCGGTGGGCTAAGCCCACAGACTTCTTCCCTCCTCGGATTGCTACTTCTCCAGTCCCCCCACGCCCACCCCTCGAAGGCTCGTCGCCAGGGAGGTTGCCCTGGTGCTACTGTACTGTCTGACTTGGAAAAGGAGCTATAAAGGATCCATTCCTTTGCCCTCCCTCAGAACAGTACATTTTAGGCAAGATGAAGCACTGTGTCTTTCTTCTCTTCCCCTTCCTTTGAATCTCCCACTGTTTGTGCCTTGGCACAGGCAGACACACACACACACACACCTCTCTCTTTTAAATTAGGAACTTCCTTTAGAAACCAACCCATGCTGCATCCTTGTGTAACTATCTAATTGATTTGAGTGTCTCATTGCTTGATTATTGCCCTGTTTCATCTCCACAATAAATTATTATCTAATAATAAATATAATAAATTATTATTATCTAATAATAAATATAATAAATTATTGTGGAGATGAAACAGAGATACAATAAATTATTATTATTATTATGATTAGCAAGCATTTATATAGTGCCAGCAATGTACCTGGCGCTTTACAAAGTAATGGAATAGACACGGTCCCTGCCCTAGGGCTTACAATCTGAGAGACGGGGTGTGGGGGTGGAGGTGAAGGCAGGGGAACAGAGGAAGAGACAAGGAGTATAACATTAACGAAGATGCAAGATCCCAGGTGCACGTGCTTGGCTTGGTTACATCGAGAATGATGGCTGGCTGGTCCATGTGGTGAGTACATGAGTACACAAACCTCAGGTAACAGATTGTACTGAATGCAGGGTATCAGCAGGAGTTAGGTGAGGGGAGCAAGGAGTCAGGGAGGGCAGAGCAGAAGAGGTCGGTCTTGAGGAGGGATTTGAAGGTACGAAGTGAGGGGGTGAAGCAGATGTGGGCAGGGAGGGAGTTCCAGGCATGGGGGGCAGCTAGGGAGAAGGGATGAAGGCGGTTAGGGGAGCAGGAGAGGCGTGGGAGGGCGAGAGAGGGGACAGAGGAGCGGAGTTCACGGAACTCCGTGAACTCCGTAAATTGAAAACTTTATGTTGCACCTTAAGGTATCTCTCCCCTCTTTTCAATTCCCTGGGTGACGCTGCTAATTTACACTCAAAAGATCCTGAACACTCGTGTGCCCTATTCAAAAATTGGGCATTTTTTAACCCACACCTGGTCACTGGAACCCACTCCTCTGGGAGACCCAGTGTACACACATGGAAAGGGGACACATGTTAACACCTACTCTGTGCTGCATATCTTATTTAAAGTGACCGGACACTTAAATTGCTAGAGTCAGTTCAGTATGATGGAAAGTTTTATATCACTGAATTCTTTTTCAGATGCAGTTCATGCATTTATTTACTTTTATTGCAGTTATATGCTAAATTCTTCTCTGCTTCTTTATGTTCCATCATTTTTTTCATTCATCTTCCTGCTCTCAGTCTCAGCACTCACATTTTTTGGTAAACACTGCTACCAAGCACTTGCCACTTTGATAATGTTCAAGCCCTTCTCTGCTCCCTCCACCAACTCCTTCTCCTTCGTTGCATCCAGCACAAACTCCTGGTCTTCACTTTCAAGGCTCTTCATGGCCTTACTCCTTCCTATATTTCTGCCCTTACTTCCTGCTAACTTTCCCACCCTGGAACTTCACTCCTCCTCTGACACCACCACTCTGACGCCTATGCTCTCTAAGCCATCTTCACAACTTCTCCCATGCTGCCTCCTATGCCCGGAACTCCCTCCCTGAACACATTGTTCTGTTACCTTCAAATCCCTCCTAAAAACCTACCTCTTTCATCAAGCTTCCCCTGACTTATCACCCCCACAGACCTCTCACTGATACTCCCTGGACTCACTGTCCTGTTATTTCGAATCCTTCTTGTAACAGTTAAGCATCAGTGATTTCTCAACTTTACCAATGTATCCGTGTCTTCCTTCCCTTTTTATGCTAAACTGCAAGCCGTGGGGGCAAGGACCTGTCTCTAATGATTGGATCAACCTGGTACATTGCTTGTGCTATATAAATAAATAATAATGATGAAAAATGCAACATACCATTGGTCCCATTCTTGAATCTCCAGGACGTCCATCACTCCCTGGTGGCCCATCAAGTCCTTGCTCCCCCTTAAAAATAGATACACATACACATCTACATTAGCAGCTCTCTTCACTCAAAGTTCTGCAGGAAAGTACCTGGTTTTGTTTTTTCATTTTTGATAAACTGATGAGTGAGACTACAATATTAAACAATAAATTCCAGACTTTTTGTAAAAAGTTCTTTACATTTCTCTGCCTTCAGCTACTCAGAAATGGCAATCACAGTGAATATCTAGAATGTAACACAGAAAAGAATCTCAAAAGAGAAACTATTCCCATGTCCACTGGTAATGTAGAATAAGTTGAATGCACTGTTTTATAAAGCTGCCTTATAATGTTTTAATACTTTTTTCTTCAAGTGAATTTCATGGTCACGGGACATACTGGCATGACCACAGCAGCAATGGGGAAAACACAGTGGACATGGATACCTGGCTTTAAAAGGGCCCTTTTCAAACAAGCCGTGATGCAGAGGGGATGGGTGGGTGCTGCGGGGCTGGCCGTTACACGAATGCACACCCACCTCCACGCTCAGAGCCATCGCAGTATTGGCTGATGGCTCCGTGCATGGGCGATGGGTGGAGATGGGTGTGCATTCCATTCCATTCCATTCCATTTTTAATTTATATCCCGCACTCTCCCATTACAAATGGCTCGAGGCAGCGTACAGCATAATATATAACAATACATAATGTGCACAATGCACCAATTAACACAAAAACATCATCATTAGCAGTACAAGCATCTAAATTAAGCTGAACATATAAGAATTCTACCCATCCCCCAATACATATACAGAAAATATAATACCCCCTATCAATCTTTTCACATTACACTCTCCCAACATCAGAACCATACCTACTTTCTATCTCCACCCTGCTGCCATTTTCCCTCCATCTACCCTCCTGCTCTCACCAGGAGGGAGAGTCCTCTCCCCCGCCCACCAAATATAGACAACACCAGCTCTCTCTGCCGCCCCAACCGCCGGACCCAGCCGAAGAGCACAGCCAAGGGCAGGCCCCTTTGGACGTGCCCCTTCGGCACAAGCCCCAGGCATGGCCGTTGGCCACTCCCTGCATTTTTATTTATCTATTTATTTATTTATTTAATAGATTTTTATACCGCCCCATCCTGCAATGCAGCTCGGGGCGGTTAACAACAATAAAAACAGTTTAAAACATTTAAAATACAAATATAAAACATATCAATAAAACAGGGCAACATATGATCATAAATAAATATAAAGGTGGGGGATTAAAAATCACCCCCCCCCCCCTCCCTCCCAAAGGCCTGGGCAAACAGCCAGGTCTTACAGTTTCGCCGAAATGTCAAAAGGCTTGGGGCCAGGCGAGCTTCCTCCGGAAGGGAGTTCCACAGCCGCGGCCCTACCACCGAGAATGCCCGCTCCATCGTGGCCCCCCGCTTAACACGGGGGATCTCCAGGAGGGCACCCCCGGCAGACCGCAGGAGTCGTTCCGGGGCGCGAAGGGCGAGGCGGTCCCTAAGGTAAGAGGGGCCAAGGCCGTATAGGGCTTTATAGATCATTACTAGGACCTTGAACTTGGCCCGGCACACTATCGGCAGCCAGTGCAGCGCTCGGAGCACCGGTGTAATGTGCTCCCGGCGACCCGTCCCCGTAAGAAGACGGGCCGCCGCATTCTGCACCAGCTGCAGCCTCCGGGCCAAGAACAAGGGAAGCCCCACGTAGAGCGCGTTACAGTAGTCGAGCCGCGAGGTGACGAAGGCATGGATGAGGGAGGCCAGGTCCGGGCCAGAGACATACGGACGCAGCCTACGTACCAGATAAAGCTGGCGGAAGGCAGCCTTAGCGACTGCCTCCACCTGCCGCTCCAGCCGCAGGTCTGCGTCCAATATGACCCCCAGACTCCGGACCTGCTGAGCTACAGGGGGGCAAACCCCCCCAATCAGGGGGGCCACCACCCCCTTCGCCCTCCCCACCACCATCACCTCCGTCTTATCTGGGTTGAGCTTCAGTCTGCTCCGCCGCATCCAATCCGCCACGGCCTCCAAACATTGGGATAGCACCGAGACAGCAGGGTCTGGGTCGGTAGAAAACGAGAGGTACAGCTGAGTATCATCAGCATACTGGTGACATCGCACCCCGAACCCTCTCACGACCTCCCCCAAGGGCTGCATATAGATGTTAAATAATAATGGAGACAAGATCGATCCCTGCGGAACGCCACACGGTAAGGCGCGGGGGCTCGATGTTTCCTCCCCCAACACCACCCGCTGGCTCCTCCCCGAGAGGAATGAACGGAACCATTCAAGAACAGTCCCGTCCAGACCCCCCCGGTCACGCAGTCGTCTCAACAGCAGCCCATGGTCCACGGTGTCAAAAGCGGCCGAGAGATCGAGCAGGATGAGAAATGTCGAACATCCCGCATCCATCTCCCGGCGGAGGTCGTCCACCAAGGCCACCAACGCCGTCTCGGTGCCATAGCCGGGGCGGAACCCAGATTGAAAAGGGTCAAGGAGCCCGATATTATCTAGATGACCCTGGAGCTGGAGCGCCACTGCCCGCTCAATAACCTTCCCTAAAAAGGGAAGGTTAGAGACAGGTCGGTAGCTGGCGAGCGCGTCTACGTCCAACGATGGTTTTTTCAGCAGGGGGCGCACCACAGCCTCTTTTAAGCAAGGCGACAACCTCCCCTGCCGAAGGGACGCATTCACCACCCTCGCCAGCACCGTCCCCAACGTCTCCCCGGAAGCTTTTATTAACCAGGACGGGCACGGATCTAGTTGACAACACGTGGCCCTCACAGACCCCAGGACATCCACCACATCGGCCGGCGTCACTTCCTGAAACTCACCCCATAAAGATGGACCAGACGGACCCTCCGCCCCCCCGCGCTCTTCCCCTACTGCTATCAACCCAGCGTCGAAATCGGCCTGAATCCGAGCAATCTTGTCTGCGAAGTAGATGACAAACTCCTCACAGCGGGCCCGGGACAAGTCCCCATCCAGGCGGAGGGAGGCCGGACTAACCAGCCCCCGCACCACCCGAAACAGCTCCGCTGGACGCGACTTCGCAGACGCTATGAGGACGGCGAGGAATTCCTTCCTCGCCGTCCTCACAGCCTCCACATAGGACCGCAAATGGGCCCTATGGAGAAGACGATCGGAGACAGACCGAGTCCGACGCCAGCGTCGCTCTAGCCTCCTGCCCACACGCTTCATACACCGCAGCCCCTCAGTAAACCAAGGGGTCCTGCGGTGACGAGACCGAGGCAGAAGGCGCCTCGGAGCCACCCTGTCAATGGCCTCCTCCAGCAAGATGTTCCAATGCCGGACCAGCTCATCCACAGAGTGACCGTCCACATCCAGGGTAAGCTCCCTCAGGACCTCCTGGAACCGCTGGGGTTCCATCAGCCTCCGAGGGCGGACCATCCTAACTGGTCCCTTCCCCTTCTGGAGGGGGCGCGCTAAAAGACCCAGAAGCCGGCCTCCTCAAGCCATGCCCTCCTCCTCAAGCCGGCCTCCTCAAGCCGTGTAACAGCCGCCCCTGCAGCACCCACCCATCCACCCACCCACTGCGGCAGTCGCACGGGCGCCCTCCTTCCCATGCCCATGCAGCAGATCTGCGTGGGCGGGGGGGAGGGGGGGGGCGTCTCGTGTGAAAAGGACCATTGACAATAGATGATCTGACTGCCAAAGAAAAACTGCAGCTAAAGACAAGTTATCGAAAAGTTCCAGAGAAACCAAACCAAGCCAAAACTGCTTAGAAAATTCAACAACCACATATTAGACTTCACACCAAGTCACCCATTTTTAGAGAGTGGCAACTTTTTATGCTCCACTTTAAGATCATTTTAGAATGCAACCCATAACTATGGATTCCCTACTTGGCTCCTCTGTAATAAAGTCAATGGAAAGACACTGGGCATGTTCCTCTGAATACTATTGATTGAACAAAAGGAAAAAATAAGTGAGGAACCCACTACTTGTCTTTCAGCAATAACAGCAGTTTTACAATTGTACAAACAGAATGCCTTCCTGACAAAGTATCTCTTTGCCATGTCAGGGACTCTCTTGACCCATTGTAAAATTCAGTAGCGCTCCCTATTTTATGGTTTGGAAGTAAGATTTTGCAAGATAATCTCTAATCTTGCCATCTGTAGCAAGGCAATGACCAGGTCAACTGAAGTTTTTGTTCCTAAATCCCTTCATTTATTTAAAAATGTCTCCAAAATCCATGTAATTTAAAAAAACAAATCTTCTGCATCTTACATCAGAGGTTCCATTAATATTAAATTGATTACTTGTATGATTTAAGCAAGCAGCATTCAGCCCTGATATAACCACCATTAAAAAAAAAAAGCAGTGAACTGCAGGGATATTCTGTCATTTATAAAAACTGCTACCCTTTCTCACAGAGTATGGCATGAAATAGTCCATTATTTCCAGAGGGAGTAATATGCAAGCCATATTGCAGAGTCGATCACCAATAAGAGTCTTCCTGCACTGTAAATGAAAATGCAACACACTGCACAAACATAACCTGGTCATATTCTGCTTTCTGTTCATATGTTTAACCCCATGTAATCTAATGGGGTTACACTGGTGTCAATGAATGAAAACTATTGCCTACCCCGATTCCAGCTAAATCATAGATCATTTACCTTTGGTCCAGGGACTCCACGAATTGATGGTCCAGGGCTACCAATGGAGCCTTTAATCCCAGGTTCACCCTATAAGAAAAATGTATTGCTTTCATTGAAGTGTCAAGAATATATTTATAGTGTATGGACAAAAACTATTGGCAACACTTTTACATAGTTCAAAAACTGCTTAAATAGGATAACATTTCATTTGCCTAATATAGCTACACCTTACCCTCAAGAGCATCCTAACTAATTACATGACTTAAGAATTACTACACTGAATTATAAGATGTAATTGCTACTGTCAGGGTGGTTTGGTCCTTTACAGTATGGGATGTCTTATACCGGACCCCGTTATTACAATGAACACGTATGTGCATGTAATACCACAGTAGTCGATGGGAGAATGCAGACATGAAGGTCTGAAAGGTCAGGGATGGGGAATTCAACTTTCATAGCTAAACAGGCCATTCCTTTTTATTTAGGCCAGCTTTTCAAGAAAGGTGAAATAGAGTGAAAACAGACATGATGCTAACTCCACTTTAAGACCATTTTAACATTTCAAAGGGCTGTATTGGTGCCCTATGCAGCCCTGCAACATAAGAAATGTTTAAAGCGGGTGAAGTTAGCATCATGTCTGTTTTCACCCATAGAGTAAGACCCTTCAAGGAATTCAGACACATTCTGGACACAAGTGACATCAATTGATTTCATTTACAGTTTTCATCACTGTATTCAAGTTGAACTGTGGCCATTGCCAGGTGTATTTAATGTCTTAAATCAAAGGCTTCCAAAGCATAGGATCGGTGTTCTTTTATTATTCTTTCTAAACCTAAATAAACCACAAAGAAAGTTAGAGGTTTTAGAGCAAAGAGAGAGAATCAAGATAAGAAAGATCCAAACATACTTTAGGTCCTGGAGGTCCATGAAATCCTTTAGCACCAGTCAAACCTTGAGCTCCTTTCTGTCCTTCATCACCCTGACCAAAATATAAGAATGTGTTAGTATATAAATCAGTACAGAGCTCTATTTTCCCTAGGCAGAAATACTATTAACCTGATGGCTACACTAAGGTGGCAGACAGATGTCTAACTGCCTGTTCTGCCTTTGTATCTCTTCTCCCTGGACTTCCTAAACAAAACCTGGCCTAATTTTTCAATGGTTAAATGCATGCACCTCCCAGTGTCTTCAGCGGTAACACAGGCTGTAATTTTTAGTATTTCTACACATCAAATACCTCAGTTTATCTGCTCCTTAAAGGCCTACCACACTTCCCCATGCTGGCTACTATCCTACCCTTATTAGAGAACACAGCCCTCAAAGTGCTCCACTGGCATAAGACGGGATGAAACAAATCAGATTTGTGTCAGTGGCTGTTAGCTGTTTTGAAACATAAAAAATAGCAACACCTCACCACCCCCCATGGATGACCACGGTGAATTAAAATGTATTTATTATTGTTGATATAGTGCAAGCAATGTACCTGGCACTTTACAAAGTAATGGAAAAGATACACACTGCTTTTAGAGCCGCGCGTTAAGAGAGAAGCCGCACTGCGCTGCTGGAAGTGACGTGCTCCCCGATGTCGGCAACGGCGGCAGCTGGAGACGCGACACTTTGCAGAGGAGCGTTCTGGAGACCTCGATTTTCAGGTCTCCAGAACGCACCTCTGCAAAGCGCCGTGTCTCCAGCTGCTGCAGTTGCCAACAATGGGGAGCATGTCACTTCTGGTAGCACGGCGCGGCTTCTCTCTTAACGCGCGGCTC
>QEPC01011741.1:530030-543886 GCA_003113815.1 Sphenodon punctatus
GAGCCATCTCGAAGAACCTTCTTTACAAGGTAGCAACCTTCTGATCAGCACGTGGGGAGGAGCTGTGTTTGTAAACAAACAGCCTTATCTTCCAGCCCAATCCTGTCCCCGCAGCTGCTGCTGCTATACTCCTAGGAGGGAGAGGCAGGTGAGGCCTCCCTCCCCCCCCCGCCCGGCCCGGCCCGACGGGAGTCAGGACCAACAATTTTTTAATTATATTTTAAAATAATTTTTTTAAAAAGACAGCGGGACTGGCCCTTTGGCCCGGCCCATCGGGAATCCTCCCGGTGGGTTCAATGGCCAATCCGCCCCTGCAGGGAAGACACTCTATTCCATCATCCTATTTTTAGGCCTCATCTCCTTTTCCCACATTCTAGAGTACAAATTGGCTCACAAAACAACCAAAAGTAAAACCTCCTGGGGATAGAAACTATGGCATGTGGAACATCTAAGAAACAATGACAAAGCCACAGGGACCAAACATCTGTTGCATTTTGTGCCATATACAGTGTTAATGACGACATACATAGCAACAACCACAAAAATAGAGAAAACAAAACAGACCCATGTGAAAAGACATTAAGAAAATGGGTCTTATATTATCACTGGATACTAAATGTGTAAAGTAAGGTTGTCATGTTGTCCCAAATATAGGTAATAGAGACAAAGTAGTAAAGTGATATTATATATTGAATCACCTACAGTTGGTGGAGGTATGGAGGTTTTGGACCTTACAGGGTCCTTCGTCAAGCAAGTCAGGAGTTAGAACTATAGATTGAGCAAAGCAGTGAGGTATATACAGTGATTGGTAGAGGTGTGCACCAGGGACCTATGTTTTTCATTTTTGTTATTTAAATCTTTCATTTTTGGTTTTATAAATATCAAAATGTCATTTTCGTTTTTGCTTTTGTTTTCTATTTCCGTTGGTTTCAATGGAAAACACATTTTCAACTTTAACCTTTCATTATATTTGGAGGAAACATGGACGGATGGTACGTCCAATGGAAGGCATTAGGCGTACCAAATTTCAGAAATCTAGGATAAAGAATCCTATTTTATAAGCAGTTGAATTGTGTTACTTTGAAAACATCTACATACACATTCCTGGCTGTAACTTCGTCTCCCATCTACTGTGGATGAAAATTGACACGTTTATACCCCTTCCAATGTTTACTATATGTGCCAACTTTCAGAAGGACTGGATAAAAGGTCCTTGTGGTATAAGCAATTAACTTGTAAATGTATGTCTGACTGCAGCATCTTTGTAGTCCAAACAGTGTACATGAACTTTGGCAGAGCTGTATCTCACACTTTCAGGATGATCTCTACCAAATATCAGAAAGATATGATAAAGGGTTCCGATTTTATATGCCTGCACAGCATATAAAGGCTGAGCCTATGTCAAGGGTTCTCTTATGCGTCACTGTGGTATAAGATCTGTTTGTGATGTCAATTGGCCAGCAGAAATGTGAACCAAATATCGAAAGCATCTGTTTAGGAAAGCGCCAATAGAGATTCTCTTATGTCCTCTGTCATAGTGCTGCAGGATGTGGTTGTGATGATAACTGGCCAGCCTGGATGTACAAACCATGTCTCCCGATTGCTGGGATGCTATCCCCAAAGTCCCAGTTATGTCCCTTCTATGTCCACCTCGAGCCACCACCGATTGGTCCTGTAAAGCTGGAAGCATGCAGTAATTGGCCAGTGAATGTGTCTGTCAGTCTGTTGGGTTGCTCCCCATACTCCCTCCTACAGCCTCCCTCCACTGCCATGCCAGGTGCCTGCCTCTGACTGGCACTGCATGTACTGCTATTTATTTGAATAATGGTCTCCAAGGGGACAACTTTAATTGCTTATATAATTGGGACCCTTTATCAAATTGTCCTATAGTTTGGCAGAGATGACAGGGAATGTGTGGGATACATTCCTGCCACATGTCTTGTAAACAGGATGGAATATAAAAATGTTACAGCTGGAAAAGTATTTTCAGGTTAATGGCTTACAACATCAGGACCCTTTATCCAATCTTTCTGAAATTTGGCAAGATTGGTAAACATGTGTAGTGACATAATATTCCCAGGTTTCATTCAAATTGGACGGAAGACAAAAGTTGTAGCCAGGAATGTGTATGGAGCTTTCCTTAAAATCACTACATTTAGTTGCTTCTAAAATCGGTTCCCTTTATCCAATCCTTTCTAACATAGGTACACATGAAGCCCTCCATTGTAGGTACAATCCCCCCAACTTTCATAAGAATTGAATAATAAACAAAAACGTTATAACCAGAAATATGTTTTAGTGTTTCCCCATTATTTTGAAAACAAAACATTATTTTTGCTTTCATTATTATTATTGTACTTTTTCATTTTTACAACAAAAAAGAAAATCAATTTTTTTGTTTTCCTTATCATTATAACAAAAATGAATTGCACACCCCTAAAAGATTGGCGACGGGACAGGAGGGGAAGGGAGGAGGTGGTGAGAACCAGCCCGAGGTAGGAGTTCCTCAATTCAAAAGGGTGAAATACAACAAGGTGGGAAAAGTAAGAGCTGCTGAGTGTATGTAAACTTAAAGCTTCCCATAGCTGTAGACAGTCATTACATATACAAATTTCTGTAATGGCTTGTGAAACCCTTGTCCAAATTGAGTCCATTGCGACTCAATGGACAACAATAGCACTGAGCAATTTCCTGAAAGCCTGTATTCATCAAGACCACAAGAGGACACCATCAAATTAAAAAACAATACATGCTACTACTCTTTTGAATACCGTTTTTTCCCCCCATGGGAAATGAATCTTGGTATGCCTCAATAGTTCATTATTACCAACTCCAGATAGTTAAAAATTACACGTGGCTTAAAAATAGAGTTTTTTTCCGGGCTCTATTTAAAATTTTTTTTTTACAGATTTACAGAGAAGCTGCACACTCCAAGTTTGTGTAAAATCATTTTGGAATCTAAATTCAATGAGAGAGGTTGTACAGCTCTCCTTCTTGCATTTTCCCAGTACACACCTCCATAATTTCCTGGTGCCCTACTGTCCACTTGTCCTTCTATTATACTGAGCAGTGAGACACTTGGGGAGGGATAATGGTGGGTTGTGTGGCCCCACCCAGTATACAAATTAGAACTTATGAATAAATCAGTCAGCATACAATTGCCAATAATAAGTTTATGAGGCTTGGGATAAATGGTCACACTATGACATATAATGTTATGTATCTACAATTTCACACAATGTAACCCAATAAAGATCCCTCTGGAATTAGAAAGGAATTCATCCGACGGCTGGTTTTGGTAAGAGATTTTTACTTTTTTTGTTTTTGTTTTTACTGGCCAGTGGAGAGCAGGGTATTTTACTCACAGATTATGAATACCATGGGACAGATATTTGGGACAAGCTTTCCAAGATGAGAGCCAGCCATTATTATTTTATTTATTTAGATTTGTATTCCACTTTATCCCTTAGGCTCATTGCAGCTGACCTTAGGCTCATTGCAGCTAGGCTGACAGACCAGTGACTGGCCCAAGGACACCCAGTGCGTTCATGGCTAAGGTGAGTCTTGAACCAGGGCCTCCCGCTCCCTCCTGGTCCAAGTACTGCACTCTTAACCACACCACCATACTGACTCTTACTCCACAAAGTCCATATTCAGGGACCTAAATAAGTGAGCATATATTGAAAAGTACTGAGCAAGCAATGGTAGCTGTAGGAGTGAAGAAGCTACTTCAAGGCAAGCATTTTGGAAAGGCTTGCAATTGGCTTTGATATGGTCCTTCTTTCATTGCTCAGAAAGAATGGGCCTGTACAACTCTTTTAGCAGCTTCCTTGAGATTCTCTGAACAGAGATGTATCCCAGGGGTAGCAGGCTTTATGTTTTCACCGAGCCTAGGGGTTGTATTGCCAAGTCAGAGAGAAGTCATTCCAGCCACCTCTGAATGCTGGAATAGGCCCTTGTAAGCTATGGCAACTAAATACAATTTAGAATATCTAAGGGTTACTTAGATCCCAATCTCAGAGGATTTAAATAATGTGTCTGCGGCTGAACTGGTGCTGTTGTCATCCTGAAAAAGTTGTGTTCTCCCAATACCCTCACTATCCAACTGCACTGAACATAACTTGGCTGCAGATGAGGCTGGAGCCACGTGTCATCAGTGAAAGGCATTCACTTTAAAAAGTTTAAGAAGTATGAGAAGCACTGAGGCAGAATGACTCACCACTTGACCAACTAAAAGATTCAATCATATTGCTGCTACATCACATTAAGTAACAAATAAGCACATAATTCATACAATGTGGTTTTTTACTAAGATTCTGTCTTACTGACTGTACCTTTTCACCTTGGATCGATGCACCTTTTGTTCCAACTGGACCTGCTGGTCCCACAGAGCCTTTTTCACCCTGGCAATATGTGGAACATGTATTAGATTAACTAGCTTTAGGATGTCATACACGAAGGCTACATCTTAAGCTATAGTCACACAATATGGCTAATCATCCCTGGGTTACTTGCTCCACTGATAACAACTCACTTCACAAGCGTTCGCATAGATACAGAATAAATACCAAGGGAAAGGTACCCAGATTGCTGATGATCATGTGAATAGTCTGGTGTTATGTCTCTATTTTAGTATGGTGCGTGACATCCAAATATCCACTTATGTCACTTACACCTTTTCCCTGTTGTATGATCTCTTCTCTCTGCGGGTAAGTTTCTTTGGAATATGTACTCTTTAAACAGAAGGGCAATCCCTAGGTGATAACCACCCCATATTTTATTTAAACATTGTGTCTGTGTGAACAAGAGTTAAAGTAAGTTGAAGGTTTATTACTTCAGAGAAAATCTTCAAAAGAACAAACTCTTTATCAGAAAAATAATCACAGCAGATAATTTCTAAACAAACATTCTTTAAACAAAAGAATTAGTCCTGTTTCAGAGACAAAAGCTTAGCTATAGTTTCTAAGCCACAGCGGTCATGATCCACACACCACTTACTCCAATGGGCTTCAGTGGTACGACTCTGAAGTAAGTGGTTTCTGGATTGTGACCCATGTGTATATTTATTCACTTTAAATTACTGGCACTTGAACAGGGATTTAAAAGGTCTACAGTTCAGGTTAAAATGAAATAGGAATAGTAAGAGTAAGGAGAGAGAAATAACGAAATAGCGGCAGTGGGAGCTTCCAATACTTTTGAAGCTGACTGCATTTAAATGATGCAAAATGTCTGCGAGAAACAAAATTAGAGTGTACTGACATAAAGATGTGGCAGTCTGACAACGTTTATTTGTAAAAAGGAAGGGAAATTCTTTGTTCCTAAGTTTTCAAGGACCTATACCCATTAAAATATCTAAACCAGCATGAGGTTCTGTAAATCATCGAAGAGAGGATGTATGTGGGAGTGGGAACAGAAAGTAAACCTTGTTTCCATGACTGATCTTTATTGTCTTATAAAGCTGTTCATTACCAGCATTGTCACGTATTTTAAAAAGCTAATGATGGTCCATTATGGAAGTACGTGTCCATAGAGATTCATCATGCAATTATTGGTGTTAGAACTTCCCCAAAATAGCATGAGAAGCTAAACTGGTGTCTGACATGCCTTTCAACAGATCCCCTTTTTCACCTAGCCAACACTACCAGGTACCAATTCACTGTTGGGTTTGGGAGATGGTTCTGCTTTTTGGTATGACTTTACACAAGAATACAGTACTTAAGAAAAAAGTATATTCCACTGCATACTTTACCTTTGGACCTGGAACACCTTCTCCTGGTGAACCCCTCTCCCCTTGCAAGCCTTCAGGACCACGAGCCCCCTGATAATTAAAAAATAAAATCATGTTTGGCGTACATATGCACTAACAAATACTCTTGCTGATATTAAAGCCTCTAGTGCTATTTCGGCTGCTTTAATCTTCTGGAGACTATCTAGATCATTAGCTAGACTGAATTTCTCTAATGTCCGTTGTTTAGGGGGGCGGGGGTGTTTTTCAATGAGCAAGGCTGGGGGAAGGTCCATGGCTGCTGAGTACCACATCTGCAGAGCAGCCACTCAAGTGGAATGCATGGGGAGGAATTCTAATGGGTGGCTCTCAGCGTGGCTACCATGGCAGCTACCATGCACTCCCTCTATCATGGATCACGGGGGAGGGGAAAGCACACTGGGCTGGCCTTTGCAATTGACATGTCCCAGGCGTGAACCCTGAGGAACCCGGGCTCCACAGTGCTTGCGGTCAGTTCCTGTGACTTGCAAAGACCGTGTCCCCTGCCCATAATGCCTATGAGTGGTGGACCTGTCTGCTGGCATGGCCAGCTGCTGCCATTCATATGGACAGTGGCTCTATGACCTCCTGTTGCCATGCATCCACTTGGCTTCCCCCGCATGGAGCACTCCGGAATTCCCGGCATTGCTCCGTGCGTGGCCATGTGTGGGTGCTGTGCAGCTTACAGGAGTGTGCATTCCCCCACTTCACCTGCAGACAGGTGTTCGGATGCTTGGCTCCTGGGTGGCCATGCGGAGTAACATCTTGTTTAAAAATACCAATCTATTTCTGGTCCATGGTCATCCAAGGAACCACAGAAATGGACATTTGTAAAAAGCCCATTGGCCCTTTCTGAGCATGCTCAACCTTTTCGAAGCTGGTGCTGGCAGTATCAGCATGCCATTTAGGCCCTTTCTGAGCATGCTCAGTCATGTGTTTCTCCCCTACCCCCCAAACATACAACCCAGGAAGAGGTCATGCATTGGTGCAGGACCCCCTCCGAAAGGTAAGTTACCCAGCCTTCCCCCCCTCCCCACATGGCTCAAGTGGGGGGAAGGGGGATGCCTAGGGGGAGCCATGTAAGCACACCCCAATCCCCTCGAGCCACTCAGAATTCGGCCAAGTATTCTCCACAGGTCCAAGAGGTGGCCTGAAAACTTGGAATCATTCCTCAGACCTCGCAAATACTCTATGAATAACCTTCCCCCTATTCTGTGCAGCACTAATCTATATACAGTTGGGGAAGTCTTTTTTCCTCCAAGGATCGACAAGCTTCACAACACACTCAAGCAGCACCTTGTTGTTGGCTTCACAGTCCTCTACCAAAATCATTCCCACCGAACTGTTGCCTCATTGTCAAGAGTCGCGAGCTTCCCAGCGTAATGACAATCTTCTTTTCCATCAGGATGGCATCACATATCCCGGTGTCCTGCCGCTCCAGGGTGACCCTCTGTGCTTGCCCGAGATCCATTATTACGTAGCAGGGATGTGAAAGTTTTGCTGCCATCTCTTGTCCTCCCAGTGTTGTACAATATTGACAGCAGATGTTTATCAGATACTGGGTTAGAGATTTGCTTTGATAAATACTGTGGTACTTTTCTCTTTTTTATTTTTTGCTAGCATTCAGCCTTCTTTAGTAAACTACTGCTATTGGTGAGTTTTTAAGGATGATCATTATCCAGTGGTCCTGTAACTTTGTGAGGAAAGCTATTATCCAGCCATGTTCTAATACCAAGTTGATGCCTTAAAACTGGGAATGATATTGTTGAGATAAAATCATAGCTATTCACCACTTGTTACAGCTGAGATGCTCTTGTGGACTTTTAACAAGGGAAAGGGAATTTCTTTGATTATTTTTCCAGTTTGCATAGTAAGTAGTCAAATAAAGAAGCCAACAAACATTAACACAAAGATGAAAAAAGCACATACATTTTTGCAAGTTAATTAAAGACACTGACTTCAAGGAAGTTACTTGAAAGATGGGAAAACAGTTCTTTATTGCATTATTTGCTTTGGGTATGCTTTACAGTGGAACATTTTGCAGATGATTTATAGTGGCTAAAAGGGGACTAAGGAAAAGCAATTAGCAAGTAAGCCAAGAAACTATATACTTCTTTTCAATCTCTTATAACCAAAGAAACGCAAGGACCATCTCAAAAACCACTATGTATGATAGTGCCAGAGAAACCAATAATAGAACTTGACATATGCCATTAATCTTTTCAATCTCTTATAACCAAAGAAACATAAGGACCATCTCAAAAACCACTATGTATGATAGTGCCAGAGGAACCAATAATAGAAAGTGCCATGTGCCATGCAGTATCAACTACAGTCAGTTGCTGTATTAAAGTTATGTAGAAATAACCTGGCTTACAGCTCTTTAAAGACTACTTTTTCTATGGTTCTAATTCAGACTATTCTAAAAGTGCATTGTGCCTTATTTATCAACTAGAAGAAAAGGACATAACACAAAGGGACATCAACAGTGTAGTTGAAAACTAGATCCGAACATATAGTTTAATACACGATTAGACAATCATTGTTTGTTAATTTGTAATTTCAAATATTTTGGATGGCAGTATGGTTTCCTTCCTCTGGTATGATTCAGGCTGGGACATGTGGTTGTTAATGCAATGGTTTCTGATACATCAAGATTCACTTTCATTATCTTAGTATCAATCAATCAATATTTATTAAAATGCTTGGCCGAGGCCTTCACATGCAACTTGCAAAGTAAACGACCAATGCAAATCAGACTAAGTTAAAATAACATAAGGTAAACCATAACATAAGGTTTCCAGCACATATCAGTTACTGTTAGTTCTCCACCTTACTCTATGCCAGATATGAAACATAGCGATGGTAGCCGCAATACTTGGCAATCCAAGTTTCATATGGGTTTCTCCTTGCCATATTTAGCCTTTCAAGGCTTTGCTAAATCTAGACTTGAATTACTTCAAAGATTAGCCAACTTAGAGCTCCAAGAAGAATTGGCAAAGCTTAATGGGGCGAGATCTCTTCTATACTATCTGACTATTATGCCGCCTTTAAATTCTTATGCCTCTTGCTTTGGTAACTTGTCAGTTTCAATCCAGAGAATTATGTTTATTCGAGCTAGATTAAACTTTTTTCCTTCTGCCCTCCTGGAGGGACGTTATGCTGGGGTGCCAATTCATTATCTTAGTAGGAGGCACACAGTGGATCAATCTTTATTTACCGTTAATCCTGGGTCACCAATACCAGTAGGTCCTGGAGGCCAAGCTCTTCCTTCCTGCCCTTGTTCACCCTTGTAGAAAGTCATATTTAAAATTTGTTATTATCTGAACACCCTTTCTAGGTAGAAATCCATCAAATAGCAGAAGAAATCAGTTTATTCACATATGAGGTGTAATACAATAGAAAGTGCCATGTGTCATGCAGTATCAACTACAGTCAGTTGCTGTATTAAAGTTATGTAGGAATAACCTGACTTACAGCTCTTTAAAGACTACTTGTTCTATGACTCTAATTCAGACTATTCTAAAAGTGCATTGCTCCTTATTTATCAACTAGAAGAAATTTTCATATTGAAAATTTGTTAATATTCTGAACACCCTTTCTAGGGAGAAATCCATCAAATAGCAGCACAAATCAGTTTATTCACAGATGAGGTATAATATATCAGGGGTTGGGAAACTCCCCTCATGGGCCATTTTGAAAATTAGCACACGTTCAACAGGCCCAATAGGAGCTGGGGTGGGCGTGTGTAAGGGGTGGGCCCAGGATGGGGAAAGAACTAGGGCTGAAACGAAACTGCAGGACTAAGTTTCTGGCTTGGGCAGCTGCCGTAATCATAGAGAAGGTGAATTGCCATGAACAATTTTTAAAAAATCAGCACCAGAACAAACCTCTACTCAGACAAGAGGCAGAAACAAATGGATGTAAGAGAAAAACAACATCACACAGGAAGCCAGTCTTCCAACTAAGAAAAAAAAGTGTGTGTTTGCCATATTGGTCCTAAATGTAGTAGAAGGAGACAAAGTAGTTCAAATTATATCATTTATTGGACCAATGTCTGCGCAATATAGTGAGAATATGCTGTGACAGCTTGGCAGTGATGGTGTGGAGAATGCTTGGATTGGGGCCTAAAGTATATAGTCATATAGAGAATCAGCATAAACAGACTTACTTACTTATACTTTATTGTTTTCAGCACATGGCTATACCAATTGCATAAACAGTTTATTATCAGTTACAGTTAGTTCTCCACCTTACTCTATGCCAGATATGAAACCCCTCCGGCTCCCTTAACTTACTACCCCCAATCACAGCTAGGTAACAGTCAACTGGCTTGCAAAGAATAAACAGTCTTTACCACAATCTCTAGATCTTGTCCCCCAAGTCTCCTCTTGGCCAGGAGCAACAACAGGCTTCCTCTAGTCCCAGGCAGCTTTTCCTTGCAGGAATCCCAGAGACATCAGACAACCAAAGCAGAGATCTTTTTTCTTCAGGAGTCCAACAGAGACTGAGGCTTGGCTGCCTCAGCACTTCCTTTATAGCTGGGTGACCCCACCCAGCTATTTCCTCTTCCGGTCTGGCCCCCTCTGCTTCTTTTAAAGAGTCAGCAGTCCTCTCAGTGTCAGGCCCCAGGGCCTGAGGAGATGGAGGGGCACCGGAGCGCGGAAGCGGCTAGCCCAGAAGCCACAAGCAGCACCAGACGACCCGCAGGGGAAGGCCGGAGCGGTGCCCACCCCGCAGCCCCCACAGACCTCAGGAGGGCCCGAACCCCGTGAGGCTCCTCCTATAGGGAAAAGCGGGCCGCTGCCCGCGGAACCAGGGACGACGCAGCGGGGGAGTCAGGCCACGCCCCCGGCCTCGCCAAGACGTCCCAGCTCCGCCCAGGAAGGGCCGGCCTCGCCCTTTTCTTTTATACACATCTAGATGTGTATAAGAGACAGACCGAGTGCATCCCGAGCCTGAGAGCGTAATTGTGAGAGAGAAAGAGAGCGAGTGAGAAGAGTGCTAGGAGGAGCGAGTGGATCCTGAGCGAGAGCGTGAGTGCGTGGGTGTGGCCCTAATCCTCACTGTGTCTGGGGGGAACCTAGAGTGTGTGCCCTGTCCCGGCCGCCCCCTTGCCTGGTACTGTGCACGGGTTCCCCACGCACTTCCCCCACTCCTTGCCATTAGCCCTGGGCCCTGTGTGCCTGATCCTGGTGTCCCCTACGGTCCTCCCCGGTTGGGAGTTGGCTTGCCTCGCCTCTATGATGACTTAGGTGGGGAATGGCTAGACCTTCCGCAACCACCCTATAAGACCCTGAGAGGCATTTTTCAGGCACGGCTGCTCCTTCGTGGGGATTACCCAGGGGCCCCGGTCTACTTGTGGTTACGCTTACCCCCCGTACTGTGCACGTACCGGTCTGTCGCAGCTCCCTTCCCCCCTCCCCGTGAGGGCTTCATCCCAACCCTCACACTCAGGCGCCACTCTGTTACATATGCACTATATTCTCACCAACAGAACTTGGTGCACAAAAGGTATCATTTGGACTACTTTGTCTCCAACTAAGAAACTATGAGACAATTGTCAATAATGCTATATGGTTTCTTTACAGTTGCCAATATAGTCAGTGTTGGTAAAAGTGACCATGTTATATGTACATACAATACTGTAGGATTAGATGCAAATCATGTGTGTCAGTACAGGTATATTACTGATGACATACTGACACAGCTACAACTCCACCAATTTGAAATCACAATCAAATCTTGAAATGACTAAAGAGCCACTTTCACAACATTATCCTGTACAAAATTTAAAACTTTTAAAAAAGTTATTTATTGCTTCAAATTATAAGAGGCTGAGTCTGTTGTAGCATTTAAGGCCTTTCATTAAGTAAGAGCTTTCATCATAATGCTACAGAGGGTTCACAAGAGAGATACAATTTATGAATGGGACAAATATTATTAGTTATTACCTTAGAGCCTTGGTGTCCAATTCCAGGAACTCCTGAAGGACCATAAGGTCCTGCAGGACCTGGTTCTCCCTAGGAGAAAAATAAATAAAAACAAAACAAAAACAGATGAGAGCACTGAAAATTATGGCAGAAGATTATATTCATTTGCTTCCAAAGAACTCTGCTGATCTAATTTGTAGGCAACAGGAGCTTTGTAATCTCAGCCATACTGGGTCAGATTGATGGTCATTCTAGCCCAATATTCTGTTTTCGAAACTGGCCATTAGATCAATTTAAAGCAAACAGGTTACATATGGAATAATCCATTCTTTGTCATCTACACTCAATCCCTAGCACTCAGAGGTTTCAGCTCCCTGACCAATTTATCTAACATCCATTTTTGTACCTATCCTCTCCTCCATGACTGTATTCAATCCTTGCTTAGGCTGATTTGTACTATTGGCCTTCACAAAATTCTATGACAATATATTCCATAGGCTAATTAAGCATTGTCTGAAGTACCACCTGCAACGGGAGTCATGTTTTGCTGTTGCCACTCGAGATGGCAATGGGGGGGGAGGGGCGCGGTTGAAGCTGTAGGCTCAAGCAGAAAGAGTTGGCTGAGTGGGGAAGCCTTGTTTCTAGGCTTGCCAGGAGCTTTTGCAAAGTGAGAACTCCTGCCACTTTAAAAGTTCCTGGGCGCATAGCATCTTGATCAGAACCAGAACAGAGAATGAGCTAAGCTGCAGCAACGCTGCCACTTGTCCACTTAGAGTGATCACCTCATCCCACCCCACCCGTCCTAGGGTGTTTTTAAACAAGCACCTCCCCACCCATCATGCATGTTGCAGGACTGCATAGGGCACAAATGAGGCCCTGCAACATGCATGATGGTTGGGTAATGGCTGAGGAGACGCTTGTTTTAAAACACCCTCAGTTGGCATTCTCTCGTTGTGGGTGTTTGGTTTGGTTTTTTCCTTCCCTGCAGTGCAGACTCCCTTCTTCTTTTCTTTTTCAGCAGCCTAGGGTTCACTTAAACTCTGGGTCGGTGTAAACAGGTTAGTTTGCAGTTTGTTTTGTCACAACGTAGCACGTACCTCCAGTGCATGATGAGAAACGATAATGGGCACCAGAGCTTTTAATATGAAAATATATTAGTAGGCAATTTAAAGCTTGCATGTTGATGAGATGTGGGGTGAGGGGCTGGCTGTTGAGGGCTGGAGCAACCCATCTTGATTTTACCCATTTGGGAAGGGAGTGCAGCACTGTCTTAAAGACAGCGCTTCCAAAGTTGGTGTCAGACCTATCTCTCTGTCCTCAGGCTCTAGCAGGGACTGTGAGAGTTCCAAAGATGACGGGGGCATCTCGGGACATCAGATGGAGGACTGAGACTTTAGTGTGGAAGGCTGCTAGAAAGAACAAAGCAAATTCCAGATGAAGGCTCCGGTTGAGAGGCAAGGCACTGGATCTCTACCAGACAGGATAAATGAGAACTGCGTGATTTTTAAAAAATATTTGTGGCCCTTTAACCCCATATCCTGTATCTTTGCTTGCTTCTAGCGTGCAGCGACAAAGGACGGTTATATTCCCATTGTATACGTAAGTTCCAACATGACCTTATTTGTGTTTGGTAAATGTAGTTAAAACACTACAGTAAAACCATAATATATACAAGGCCTTAGTTCAGAGGTTCCCAAACTGTGATCAGGAATCAGACCCCATGTGGAATGTTGATGGGGTCACAATCCTGACAGATATTTACTAGACTTTGCATGTCTTGCCTACTCTCTTGGGTTAAAAGAATACATTTAAGTTTCAAAATGGCGTCACACAGACAAAGGTTGGAAAATCAAACCCTTAAGCACGAATGGCTGTAACTGTTACTGGAAGACTCTGAAGTAGTTTAATCAGTTTATTTATTTATTTATTTAAATGTATATGCTTTCCTGAAGTCTCAGGGCACTTCACAAATCATAAAAACACTAAAACCAATACAAAAATTCCTTAAAAAAATTTCAATCCTCCCACAAACCCCCAATACCACCTCCCCATTTCCCATACCTCACCTCCAAGCACGCCTACCCCTAAATCACCCCCAATTCCCTATCCTCGCCCACCAAATGCCGTTTCAAACAAAAAAGTTTTACACCGTCTCTGGA
>QEPC01011741.1:555110-585964 GCA_003113815.1 Sphenodon punctatus
GTCTGAAAATACCCATAATGTCTGAAATTACCCCATATCTTTCTACAGGGGGATTTAAATCTAAACATTAAACAGAGGATAAGGGAATAAAATAGCTTGCAGAATCTTGAAGATGAGCTATAAAAGAACTCAGCTTTTTTCTCAGACCACAAGATGACTTTGCAGAGCTGGCATTTAGGAAACTCTCTTATTTGTAAAATGAACAAATTTAAGATAGAATCATGGAGAAACAATAAAGACAGAATTTATTCCAACTTAGACCTTATAAAATTGCAAATGTATGTATACCCTACACATACAGTTATATAAGCTGCACATGCATACGGGCTAAGAGGAAATAGCGCAGGAACTAACGTGGTTCAAAAGAAATCATTACAGTATGCAATAGGATGAATTGATGACACTACCCATATACTCTGTGTAAGATTGTACATAGGACCCAAAGGATTTTTAACATTTTTAAAACTTAAATCAGACATAGCAGAAGCATGGCTATTTTGACACATGCATGGATAGTTTCTTTCAGAAAGGACCACATATTTATTTCGTGCTGTAATAATCCTCTATTACTCTATAGACTCCCTTAATCAACTGGTTTGCATAAAAGATGGGCAAATAAAGAACAAGAAAAACCATTTATCAAGAAAAGGAAAAATATGATTGAAGCCAAGATTCCAAAATCATTTGCTATCATAAATATTTTCCACATATAAAGCTGTTCCTGTTTTCATTCAAATGTTCTGGTTGCCTCAGAAACAAAACATGAATGTTCCACATAGTGTGCGCCCACATCTAATGCAATCTAAAAACTGTGTTGTGTTCCTATGGTTCTGCAGTAAAATGCAGATTGTTAACACTGCCAACTACATTTTCAGTGAAATGCAAGGGCATTTTAGCTTTACAAAGCTACCTATGAGGTAAAGATTAAATTTTGCATATATCAGACTCCCGAACATTTGTTTGACAGGGATTTTGAAAAATGTGTACATTCACATTTGTATGTGATTTAACTGGTTACAACAAGCTGCATTAAATCACTTACACACACACACATATATATACACTCTGAAGACTCAATATTTTTTTTTAAGTGGCATTCAATGCTTTAGTTTTCAAGAGAGATTAATTTCTATGACATATTATAATTTGATCTATTTCTAAGTGATATACACATATGTGGAAACACGCATATCTACATCTTACCTTGTTTCCGTGAATACCTTTTGGACCAGGGTCACCTGGAGGGCCACTGATTCCCTATACCAAGATAAAAAGAATTAGTTTTCTCTCAAGTAGAAAGTAAAATTTCACATATGGTCTTAACAACAAAATGCAGCATGTTGGAATATGGTGTAATAGAAATTGTGCTTGTTTTGTTCCTTTTCCTGTCTCTGTGTTGCTTCCATGCTGTCTCCTGCATGAGATTCCTTTGTTTACAAATCCCCTAATGTCCAATTAACACCCTACTTGTTCTAAGCAGGAGTTTAGAACTTAGAGCACAGCACTCATTCATCCAGTGCACATGTAAACTGCCTGTTGAGCTGCTGCGCTAGACGTAAGAGAGCACCAAATTCCATTGCCCACTCCTCATTCTCAGTTGTGCATGTCAAGGCATCCCTCACAGCCCAACCTCTCCCCAGTCAGACCTTAAGTGTGGTCTGACTGCTTGTAGGTATGCTCCCAGGTAGAGGTGCATTCCACAGTCATCAGCCTGCTGACCATGGTTATGCTCAGGGACCCGAGTTGACTGCACCAAAAAATCTCAAATTCTGCAACCAGTGAAGCCAAATTCTGCAAATTCACCGTGAACGTTAATATTTGCATAATTAACTTGATTTGCATAACTATGCATGCTGGGAAGCAAATTTGCAACAGGTTTGACATAGAATCACAACTTTGCTAATCAAACACGACTCAAATCCTCTGGAATTTCAGCACCCCCCTCATGCAAACATAGGGCCTTCAGACCCCACCCACCCACAATTCATCTCCCAGGGGCCTATTTACTCTCAGGTCATGGTCAGGATTGGCTGATTCTGCGAAGATTCTGTGAGGATTGACTGATTCTGCAAAAATCACTGCAAATTGCAGCAACGCAGTCAACTTGGGTCCCTGGTTATGCTGCACAACGATGCCTCTCGCTGTGAGGATTTGGCATCCATTTAAGTCTTTTGTGGCACTTTGGTACAGAACATGTGCGTGCATAACCCCTTTGCAGATTAATGAGGATTGTGTCATTAGGGCCCAATCTATTGTCCCCATGGACACACCATGCATGCCACACAAACACAATGCTTGCACTGACTGGAAATGGTGAACATGCCAGTTGTGTGCATGTGCACCCAAGGCACAGACCATGGGTCAGCCCCGTAGTTTATATAAACAGAAGGACAAGATCATACAAAAAGCAATATCCAAAGGCTGTTGAATCCAATGGGAGTCTTCCCAATAACTTCATTGGCCTTTAGATCCAGCTCAAAATTCTACCCACCTCTCCTTCACAATGTCCCAGGATTTATCTTGTCTAGGGGCGTTTTTAGACGTGCACTTGGATCAGGCGCGGGAGCGGCGAAACAGCTGCGGCTGTTTTAGATTAACCGAAAGCGGAAGTTGTGTGCGTGATCCGGTGCTGCGCATTCTTTTCTGGCCACGTATGTCCCCCCAGAGAAATCAGGCCAGTTCGATCGCGGTCGGCAAAGAATGCACGGCCCTGGATCACGCGCAAAACTTCCGCTTCCGGTTCATCTAAATCTGCGCCGTGGCTGTTTCGCCGCTCCCGCGCCTGATCCCCGCTGCACGTCTAAAAGCGGCCTTAGTGTCTGTCTTTTACATTGATTGCTAATTTGGGCAGGGACTATTCTCATTTTCCTTTTCTGTATTGCACATTGTAGAACACATTTTCAGATATAAATGCTAGATAATCATAGTAAAACTACTATGCCACTTGTACACCGTAAAGTGATTGACAGGGAATATTTATGGACTTCCAGAAGAGATACAATTCATGGAGCCAACATGTGATGGAATTAATGGACAATAAGATCGCAGTTTATAAAAGTGTGCAGAGCTGTCAAATGGAAATGAAGTGAAAGAAGCGGCTGAGATGCAATAACTTCTTTTAGTATCAGTAAAGCTGCTGATCCTTTTAGTTTGGACACTAAACTTTAAAATCTTTAGGCCCTTTAGCTAGAAAACATTCGGATTTGCAAACAAAATTCAACGCACACAGTTCTATGCATCTCAAACTGGGATTCTGATTATAAGAAAATATTATGAACATGTCTTAATATATTGTGTCATCAGAAACTCATCTACTTAGGGTGAAAACAAGCAAGACGCTGCCCCACATTGTCCCCCTTCAGCCCCAGATTCACCTGTCTGTCTGAACAGCACCTGCCAGATATTTGCCCCATGTCACACAATCACAGGGAAAGCAGAGCACGCAGCACAGATTAACCTGGCCCAAACTGGAGAAATGAGTAACCACAGGGGCATGTCCCATTTGTTAGGGTCCCTTATGCCCCTGGGAGTCCACCAGCACCATAGAGGCATGGCTACCACGCCCTTCTCAGCTGACAGCCGGCCAGGAGAGGGGAACACAGAAGTCCCCAGAGGTTCTCAGGGGTGCGATCTGCTCTGCCCTCTCCCAGCGGCCTCTCATCTGAGCAGGGCATGATCTGTGCTCCCCTCTCCCAGCCACCTCTCAGCTGAGCAAGGCGTGATCTGTGCTTCCTTCTCCCCTCTGGCTGTCAACTGAACAGGGCACTTGCTGGCTCCGATGGAAGTGGTTCCACTGGAGCCAGCAAGGATCATGCCCCACTTAGCTGATAGCCAGCTGAGAGAGGAGAGCGGATTCATGTCCCATTCAGCTGAGAGGCGACTGGGAGAGTGGCACACAGAGGCTGCACACTGCCTTTGATCTCTGCTCCTCTCCTTTCCTGCCGTGACTCCCATTTCCATCGAAGCCAGCACTAGTATGCCACTCTCTGGCTGGCAGAGGAGGGAGAGGCATGTGAGTGATCAAGCTGCCCCTGGGGGCTGCCTGATAGCTGGGGGGATGTGCCAGCAAACTCACTGTGCCTGGGCGACCCTGGAGCAGCTGCCCAGCTCTCAGGAGGCCAGGGGGTGGGGGAGGGGGAGGGAGAGGAGTTTTCTAGCACCATGTGGCGGCTGGCGGAAGCCCATGAACTACAGGCAGGGGGCCCTGTGCTGTCCACACTCGTGGCTGCTCCATGGGGACTCTGCAGGGTGGCTTCAGGTTCCGGGCTACTCCCTGCCTGTGTGGAAACACCCTTTGTTTTTCTGCTTTGTGTTCCATCATATAGAGCCAGAGACTTTATTTTATTTATTTTTTGTAGCAGTAGCATCCAAAGACCATATCATATTCAAGGCCTAGTGTAGACACTATACAATTCAAACATACAGGAAGACACGGTCCCTTCCCTAGAAAGGCCATAATCTAATATCTATATAGATTCATGCTCAGGACGGAACACTGTGGTCAACTGAATTGAGTGAATGAAAATGAGAAGAATCTGACCAAAGGTATGTATAGTGATGGCTGGTTTTTCATAAAATATTATGCCAAAAGATAAAACAAGGCCATATAAAAGTTCCTTTACAGTCAGATTCTGGTGGTCCCTCTGCTACCTGGTAATTTGCCGAAGATGGAGTTGATATAGTGCAATGTAATATAACTCCCATCAAATGGTTGAATTGTTTTTGACAGGGGTCTCGGAAGTTTCCCCTGCTGTTTGGACAGGGAGTTTCATGACTCACACAGTTTTCAGCCATGAAAAATGTATGAAGAAATACTAGACATTTTTGTGCTGGCACAAGGGCAAAAGAATCGTTTTTAAAAAGTGCAACCAACAGTCATTTCATTGAGGATACAAAAATGTTCTCACAGCTCTAGTTCATACCAAATGCTGAAATTGCAGTACAGAACAGAATAATGAAATGTGTATTAGGAGTGTCAGTGGGACTACTCCAGAGTAAATACGAAGCAGCCCTTTAAGAGGAACAGCTGAGACCCTCTAGAACCTAGAGAAGTGAAGGGCTAAGAGGGTCAGCTGTGTTAGTGCATGGTGAGGCCAGCCCAAGGCCCTAAGGTGCTGAACTGGGCTCAGACAGGGAAAACGGGTGATGCAGCCACATGAGATGGTAACCCGATTTGGGCAGCCTTACCCCAATTTGGGCACCATTGCCATGTGATGCAGTGGCTCATATCCCCGGCGGCAACCAGATGTTCAGCTAGCTGCTACGTGCTGCGGCCTCCGAAAAAAGCCAGGGATGCAGCACGTAGTAATGTTACCCAAAGTGGTGTAAGGCTGATTGGATTACTGAGCCACCACTTGTGGGCCCAGTTACTGTGCTGCCCCACCCCGCAGCGAGGCTCACCGGCACCAGGAAGCAGTGGGCACGGTTGCCATTCCCATACCTCCACATTATGACTGGGGGCAGGTGGTAGGGCTGGGGGATGGTGGGTGGGACAGGGCCGGGCACCCACACATGTGGCCGGTGCCTCGGCTCACCCCAGGCTGTGGTTTCCCCATGGGGGTGGACCATGTGGCCAGCTCTCCTTGCCAGTCACGAAGTGTGGTGGCTGCAATGGCCCACCCTGGGGCATGCAGGGGATTGGTACCCACCGGCTCATGTGGCTATACCCACGTAGGAAGCAGGAGCTGGGGTGGGTGGGGTGGTGCTGCTTCAAGGGTTAGGCAGCCCAGGGAAGCTTTAGATCAGGAGTGGGGAACCTCAGGCCTGGGGGTCAAATGCCGCCCTCAGCAAGTTTTTATGTGGCCCTTTTCCACTTCCTAGCTCTCACCTCTGAATTCAGTTTCCACCTCCAACCACTGAAAAACTGAGCTCAGAGTAAGGGTGCAGAGATGAAGTCCTGGGCTCCTCTTTTCTTGACCTGGGCTCCTCTTTTCTTGAGTATACACCTTAAGCACCCCTGCCCCCAATAAGTATGTGGCCCTTGGAGCTTGTACTAATTCTCAAAGTGGCCCTCAGGCAGGACCCGTGCAAGTACTTTGGTCGCCGTAGGCACACCCCTGTGCGTGCGCCCCTTGTGCAACCTGTGCACATATTGTGTACCTCACATGCAACCCACGAGCATGTTACACAAACCTCCATGTGCACACACCAAGTGCACAACATGCATATGCACAGCCTGCTTCTTGGGCACTGAGGGTTGGTAGCCCCTCTCCTCCCCTGCCTCCTGGCCCCTGACCCAGCCTCAGAGTTTACTGGTGGTGGCAGCTGGATTGGGGACAGGAGAGGCACCCACCTGCTTCAACTTGCAGGAGAAATGGCAGCAACAGCTGGATCAGGAGCAGGAGAGATGGCAGCAGAAGCTAGATCAAGGGAATGGAGTCACCTAGGGGGAACCTCTCCCACCCCCCCATCCAGTGCTGAGCATATTGCCAAGGCCACCTAGGGCAATAAGTTGAAGGAGATGCCTCTTCTGTGCCATCCAGTGCAGAGCTTATTGCTGGTGGCAACAGCGGAGCAGCTTGATCAGGAGCAGGAGAGCCACCCCTTCATGTTAGCATCCTAGGCAGCCGCCTGAGNCTTCATGTTAGCATCCTAGGCAGCCGCCTGAGCAGCCTAATGGTAGCACCGGCCCTGCCCTCAGGATAGAAAAGGTTCCCCACACATGCTCTAGATAATGGGTCTAGAAACCTGGCTACAGGAGGGTTTTGGCCTGGGCAGCAGGGCCTGAATAGGAGGCCTGTACCAGGAGATGTATGAGCTTTGTGTATATGGTGGAGTATTGAGAGCACTCATGTAAAATAAAAGCACATGGAGCGAAGATCCCCTGGTGGGCTGGCTTCTTGGGGTCGCTCCCCAGAGGGGGCACCCTACTACAAAATGATCTGTGGACTGCAGCCCCTGAGATTCACCAGGGGAATGACAAATGTTCTCTCTAAATGAGGTAACATGCTGTTGCAGCCACTTTAAAGGAGGCTGGCTTACTAATAATGGTTGGTGAGATTTTACAGCTAAAGTTTTTTTTACCCAACCCTCCTAGTTTCTGTATTTATTTATTTTAAATCCAGGGTTTGTGCAATAGTATTTAGATTCTACTTGTCAAACCCTCCTTTACCATATCTATTCCTTGCTTGGCATGCAATTATTCTACAAACCATGCAACAACATATCCATGTTCTTAACTAATAGGATAATTATAATTCATAAATCCAATACTAATTAAAACAAACAACAACAACAAAACCCATTTACACTGTTAACATTCCAAAGGGCAAATAATTACCAGGCTGAAACAATGCTAATTAGGAAACTTCCTGCGTTTTGATCCTCTATGTGGTATAGGGGGCCTATGCCATCAGACGGAGGGTAGAGCTGTGTATATAAACCACAAGTAAATGCAAAAAAAAAAACCCTTTTCAGCTTTCGCTTTTGAAACACAAGTATCGCCATGCAATTTTCAGGTTTGCGTTGGTGTGCTTTGTGCTCTTCCATTTCCACTTCTAATGTGATATTTTCAATTACTGATCAAGCAGTATGAGCACCTTTCAAGTTTCATAGTAGGGGGAGTTTAGCCCCAGTGATGGTGATCTACAGGAGTGGACTGTGTTTTGATTTAGGTTTATATTTTATCTTTGCATACTTTGTGGTTCAGAGGTTTTGCCTGCTTCTACAGGCATCTGGAGGTGGAACTGTGTCCGGGGAACTGGACCCTGGTGTTGAGTTAATGACACTCCTCCTGCCTGGAATGGAGCAAAGTCATGGGTCACCCATCCTAATGCTCTGCAGCTTGCTGATACCGGGAGTCCTTTGCTGTTTATTGTTGGTCACCACCTGCACACGTGTGTGCACGCATGCAAACAGAGGCCTGAGCCCCCTTACACACACACACTAAATTCCCTTTTTATTCCTGTTTAAAAAGTCCCAAAGTTTTGAGACACAAAAATTCACAGTGAAACCAGAAATATAAAATTTGTGTCCCTTCCACTAGTGGAGTGGGTCTGGCAACATGCTCAACACAATTTCAGGGTCCTGCACAGGCTTCCCAGCACAGTCCTCGGACACCTCTAGCACAGAATGGAGACAGTTTGCATATACCTGGCTTCATTGTCTTGCCCAGGGAGTTGAGTGGGGATCTGACACCACACCGCACCCACCCCTCTCAGGAGACTGGCCACGTCAGAAAGGGGATGGGACAAAGGGGTTACGACATTTCCTTTCTGATTTAATCCCACCCTTGTGGGACATCATGGAGCTCAATAGGAGAGGGGGAAAGGTCTGAGAAAGTGGTCTGCCCCCTTTCTGATATGACAGCTTCCAGAAACCAAGAACACATTCACATCTGCTCTGGACCGGTCCACACAGATTTTGGCTCCGGGAAAGAATCCAGAAGCCAAAATATGCATGAGGTTTGGCTGGCATAAAAGTCCCCCTGCGCAGCTTTGCTGGCAATTACCCAGAAAAGTACAGAGCAGGATTTCCCTGCTCTGCAGTATCTTGGGTGTTTGCTGGCAAAGTCGCATGAGGGGGGTGGTTTGCACTGGCCAAACCCCATGCATATTTTGACTTCCGGATTCTCTCCCAGAGCCAAAATATGCGTGGACCGGCTCGCAGCTGAAGGTGTGAATGTGGTCCAAGAAGATATTAAGGGTTATCCACAGGTGCCCTGACTGACCCAGAGAAATCAGTGTTTCTCCTGAGTCCAAAGACTCTGGAGAGGTGGCAATCCTAGCCTTGTTCTAAAACACATGCTCTTAAACCAGTTCCAAATGGCAAGCATACACACATAATTTTGACATGGGATGGCAAATCTCCACAGTTGCCCCAGTTTCTTTGTGCCCTTCTGCAAGGGACACAAGCATGACTTGTATTTTACCTGGTTCAGAGGCTGTGCATGCACACTTTACCAGTACTATACCTATTCCAGTATTATGAACAAGAATGCTACATACACCTATTATGAAATTACAGAAAGGTAGGTAGGCAAAATAACCTCCATAACAACTGCTGTAATGAAATGTAATGTAATGTACTGTTTATTTAGCATGACCAACGGTCATTGCTCATACATACAGAGAACAACTGCTATGTGTTTACATTCCCCCTGCTCCCAGCAGCGGTCCCTCATGGCTGTTGTTCAGTGGGGGAGGAGGGATTTTGTCCTAGCCCCACATAGGAGGAAGGAGAAAGTTGTGGGCTGCACTGAAGCCAGAAGCACAGTCACCATGGCAACAAGAGGCAAAAAGGCGCAAAGAAAGGTAGCTCTCGTATTGTGAGATCTGCAGATGCCATTTTGTGTGCAGGAACGGACAGGGCAATCTGTCCCTGCACAGCACAAGAGGCAGAAGCACCAAATGGCACCTCCGACACTTGCAGGACCAGAAGCTGTCCAAGTGGAGTGTACATGGCGGTGCCAAGCGGACAATTGGCCCAGGTGGAATCCCAGCAGCAGCTGCCTCTGGGAGCACCTTCACCGTGCTTTTCCTGAGCCCTGACCCAGCAGCGCTCAGCAGGGGCTACACCGCGCTCTCTACAAGCCCTTCCCTAGTGGTGGCTCTGCAGGGCCAAGCCACTCAGTCAGCGGGGGGTGGGGGTGAAGGGTGAAGGATACACCTGGAGTGGCCTAACCCCCCTCCCCCAGTGTAGTAGTGCACATGGGCCCCCGGGGTGCAGCTGGCCAGGGGGCTAGTGGCAAAGGGTGATGAGAGCCCCTCCCCTGTAGGCACGTGCCCCTCCCCAGGGCCTGGTGGTGGTTTCCTCTGGTCAGCGGGCCCTGGCCTGACTAGTTTGTCCTGAGCCCCGGTAGGTTTTTTTTTGGCTGGGAACGGCCCACCCCCCTGACAAGTGAAAATAGCTGGCACCATACCAAAAGGGGGGCAGGATAAGAAGGGAAAGGGTCCAGCCAAAACAAGGGGACCCTGGATAGGAGGCATGCCACAAATCATGAAAGGGGGGTGGGGAGATTCAGGCCTCTCCAATGACCTCTTTGAGGCTGTGCTCAGGTTACTCCAAGAGAGGATGGGAGGCTGTGAGGTGGCGTTATTATGGCTCATGGAGGCCCCTAACACAGGTGCCCCTCAGATCCCGAGCAGGCTGAATAGGGGATGGACGAAGAGGTTCTGGGGCCATTTGACCAGCCCCCACCTCAGTCAAGAAGGGGTGGGCGGCATCATCTTCCTTTCTCTCGGTACAGAGAGGAGATCCCAGACAGAAGGCACCCAAAAAATGAGTTATGCCCCTCTAGGCAAGAGAGAGTGGATACCTTCCTACAGAGAATGGAGGTGATCGAGTAAGCAGTGTAGGACCTGGTGGCTAGACAACTCCAGCCATCTCATCAGCCCCCAGACTACTGGGGTGCACACGAGCCCCTGGCACCTAGTGCCCCACCACAACACCATCACCTGCACCTGAAATTCCTCGGCCAGGTGAGTACCATCAATTCCTGCCACAGTAAGGGGCTGGATGTGCTCTAGGCAAGTGCTGCCATGGTGGGGGCCAAGCAGCCCAGCCTGTGCCTGCTCCCCCACAGAGACCGAGGTGAAATGGCGCATGGGCACCACAGCTGGTGCAGCCAGTCATGCAGCCATGCCAAGGGTAAAGGTACAGAGTTCATGCTCCCACCACCCACTCCAGCTGCCAGGGTCTGGAACACCACAGGGAGATGTTGCTTCCCTGGTGCCATGTCACAGACAGTAGGGTAGAGCCACCACCACTAGCGGGTGGCTATGTTGATGTGTCCACCCCTATGGGAGTGCACCTTCTGCAATCTACCTGGGACAAAATATGGAGAGACGAATATGTAGATGTCTTTGCTCACCTGTTTAGTGATCCCATACCTGACTCCAATGTTAAGGAAGACAGCAAGGAAAAAGATAGCTTCAAAAGGCCCAAAGCAGACTGTAACTGGTCAAATTGGTCAGCAGCATATTCCGTCCTGATGGGTGTTATGCTGCAAATGTTCCCTGAAAAGGCCTCCAAGATGGTCAAATATCAGGACATCGTTCGGAGGACCTTTGACACTGGCCATCCAGGAGCATGGCTGTATTACAATGAGGCTTTCCAGAAGAGGGCCGCCATAACACCAGGCCTTAGATGGGATGTTTATGCACCCAACCTATGGTTGGAGTGCATGAACAACGCGTCCAGTGCCCCCAGAGCTGACAGTGGGTATGCACTGGTGAAAGGGGGAGTGGCTCCCATGAATGACCCCTTTCAGGCAGATGGGCGCCATGTCACACCCGGGGCCACCACTTGCTGGGAATTCAATGGGTCAGGGAATTGCACCCATCCCCAACGCCGATTTCAGCATGCCTGCTCCCATTGTGCAGGTGACCACGCACTGGCGGTCCACTGCACCAGGGTTCATCAAACAAGAAGCAGGAGCAAGCAACCAGGCACCCCCCAGGGAGAAGGGGGAGAAAATGCGGGCAAGGGTCCCAGCACCAGTACCCCATGAAGCACTGGCAACAGTGTTTCGTGACTGCCCTGACAGGGAGGCGGTGCACTATGTAGTTACAGGTTCTGTGGCAGGCTTTAGGATACCATCCCAGGGAGTTAAGTTCAGGCAATTGGTAAGAAATTTGAAGTTCATGGTAGGCAGGGAGAATTTAGTACAGGTGAAGATCCAGAAAGAAATTGCAGAGGATCAGGTGGCAGGCCCTTTCCCCACCCCCCATTGGAAAAGACTGCATGTTTCACCACTAGGAATCATTCCCCAAAAGGCCCCTGGAGAGTTCTGATTCATCGATCGCCTATCGTACCCAAAAGGCCAATCAGTCAATGACACTATACCCAAGGAGCTCCGCTCTGTACAATATGTTTCCTTTGACACGGCAGTAGAACTGGGCAAGGAGTGTGACCCTGGTGCGTTACTAGCAAAATGTGACATAAAGTCAGCATTTTGACTGTTGCCCGTCCACACAGACGACTTTGAGCTATTGGGTTTTCAATTCCAAGCGGAATTCTATTATGACAAGGCCATGCCAATGGGATCTTCCATATCCTGTGCTGCCTTTGAAAAATTCAGCTCATTACTCAACTGGCTGGTGAGGCACAGAACACACTCATGATATGTAATCCACTATATTGATGATTTTTTTGTTCCTGGACAGGGCAGGCACCGACAAATGTGGGTACTTACTGAGCTCACTCCAAAAACTGGTGTACGAATTAGGCGTCCCCCTTGCACTGGAGAAAAAGGTCGGCCCAGCAACACAACTCACCTTTTGGGGGATAGAAATGGATACAGTTCAGGGGTTGTCCCGCCTGCCCGAGGACAAACTCAGCACCTTGTGGGAAGCCTTGTTGGCTGGTATGTCTGCCAAAAAGATTACAGTTAAACAACTGCAGTCGTTGCTGGGATCTCTAAACTTCACCTGCAGAGTGGTCACACCTGGTCGAGCCTTCCTGTCCAGGTTGTATGCCAAGGCCTCCAGAGATCTGCCCCAGCATTACCACATTAGGGCTACTAAGGAGATGAGGGAAGTCCTAGGGACATGGCATCACTTCCTGGAGAATTACAATGGAGTCAGCTTTTGGAGACGAGCGCTTCTCCTGGAGGTGGAACTCCAAGTCCAGTCGGATGCTGCGGGTGCCTCCGGTTTTGGTGTCTATTTCAGAGGCAAATGGTGCACTTCACCGTGGCCAGCTGAATGGGTGGAACAAGGGGTCACTCAGGACTTAACATTCCTTGGGTCTTCTCCATTGTGCTGGCAGTGCACTTGTGGACAGAGGCCTTTGCGAATAGGGCAGTGATATTCTGGTGTGACAACCTATCAGTTGTCCATGTAATCAACTCAATGTCATCAAAGTCCACGAAAGTAATGTGCCTCATCAGAAAATTTGTACTCCAATGCCTAAACTTTAATATCATGTTTACATCCAAGCACATTCCTTGAGTTAACAACAGTATAGCCAATGTGATCTCGCATATCCAGATGAACTTTTCGCCTGTTGGCACCAGACACGGCCGAGGAGCCAGAGGTTATGCCACCGGACGTCTGGAACCTTGGATTATAGATCTGTATCAAATGGTGCAGGATTCGCTGGCGTGTTCCACCCACCGTGCTTATGGGAGGGCATTGAAAGAATTCTAGGCATTCAAACTCAGGCAGGTTTGGTCTAGAGGTTTCCCCATACCTGAGCAGCAGGCCACACAGTTGGCCATGTCGCTCCACAGGAAGGGCCTTGCACCAGGAACTATAGCTGTCAGGCTGGCGGCCCTCACCTTTTTTAGCAGGCTGGCGGGTCAAAACCCCCCTGACGGTGGTTTCTTCAGTTGCAGGCTTGTTGAAAGCTGGTTCCGTTTCCAGGGCACAGTCCAGGATGGCAGGCTACCCATTACACCGGCCATTCTCAAGAGATTGGACAATGCACTTGCGCATATCTGTTTCTCAAAGGATGAGGCCTTCTTATTTGGTGCGGCTTTTAAATTGACTTTCTATGGTGCATTCCATGTGAGTGAACCTGTGACCGAGTCCCACAGGTCCCCAAGTGACAGAGTGGTCAGAGTGCAGGATGTGAAGGTGCAAATGCAGTGCAAATCTGTCTGTGCTAAAATCGATCAGAGAGGCACGGGACACCTGATCACCCTGCCCATGG
Organism: Sphenodon punctatus; assembly: GCA_003113815.1. Taxonomy (NCBI): domain Eukaryota; kingdom Metazoa; phylum Chordata; class Lepidosauria; order Sphenodontia; family Sphenodontidae; genus Sphenodon; species Sphenodon punctatus. Next base: position 568,704 of record QEPC01011741.1, read on the forward strand.
CGGGTTCACATCGTCTTTGCCCTGTGGCAGCAGTTAGCAAATATCTCACCCCACAGTCCCGGGTCAACTCCTAGTGCATGGCGATAGTTCTGTCCTCACTAGGCACCAGTTCATGGCAGTAATGGCACCCTTGAGATCGTCCGTGGGAGCCTTTTTGGAGGTTCTCTGGCTGAGGCAGGTGGCCACCGATGTTAGATCTTTTTCGGTGGCCGTCCCTGTGCTGTGGAATTCGCTCCCGGAGGAGACTCGGCTGGCTCCCACTCTCCTGCTGTTTTGGTGTATATGTAAGACTTGGCTGTTCCGCCAGGCTTTTGGCAAGGGGTTGGGGTGGGGTGGGGGGTTGTTTTCCCCACATATTGTATTTTTAAATTGTTTTAAAATTTTATACTGTTTTAATGAATGTTGTTCGCCGCCCCGTGCTGCCCTGTGGGCAGGAGGGGCGGGATATAAATTTAAAATAAATTAAAAAAATAAGAAGTAATGTGCCAGTGCCTCAGGCAACTCCAGTTGCCACCACAAAAATTTGGGTCCCATTCCTTCTGAATTGGGGCAGCTATCTTGGCTGCTGCAGAAGGTCTGCCCAAATCCCAGATATGGGATATTGGCAGGTGGCATTCTACCACCTTTCGCACTTATGTCCGTTCTTTCCCCAGTTGAAGCCTGTCTGCAAAAGTTATTCATTGTTTCCTTGTTCCATGTTACAGGATTGGTGGCCACGGGGTCTCGCAAGCTGATTTGGATTGTGGGCCACAGCATCGTCCACTGGGCCACCAAGGCAGCACATAGATACCACTGGGGAACACAGCTAGGATTTGGTGACTCTGCAGAACTAGTGTGGCAAGCAAGGAGTGGCATGCTCTGGGAACAACTCATGCCGCTTCTCCATAGGGTAGCAGCTGGCCAGCATCCTGATTTTATTGTCATTCACCTCGGGGAAAAGAACTTGCCAAGACAACCCGGTTCAAATTACTGGTTAGGATTAAGATGGAGTGGGTGGAAGGAATCCATATCCTACCCTGCATGAGGTTCATTTGGACACACATGATTGAACAGATCAAGTGGCGTGATGCCGTCGCACCAGGGAAAGTAGATAGAGTGCAAAGAAAAATCAACAGGGAAGTGGGCATGCTAGTACTAGAAAAGGGTGGGGACTGCATCGAGCATAAAGAGATCCGTTTCTTCAGATCAGAACTTTACTGGGACGACGGAGTACACTTGTCAGACAGGGGTGTCCAGATGTACCTCGGGATTCTAAAGAAGTTAGTGCAGCTTTCAAATCAGAGGAAGGTTCATGGGGGGCAAAACCAGCCCAACATAGGCTGGCGGTTTGCAATGGCAAGGGTCCAGTCAGTTTTAGAGAAGTTGAATTTAGAATATTAACAAAGACGTCTCCTTAAGAGACAGGGCTAAGGGCAAAACCAAGAGCAGGGGTGACCAGGTTAGTCCAACGTCCAGGAGGGAGGGATGAGCCACTCAACTGAAGACAGGGGCGGTCCCAGATGGGGTCATCGCCTCCTCTCCTTATTTGGTTCACTACAAGGCAGGGAGGCCTTTTCAACCATCCAGATGGTTGGTGTGAGAATGACCGAAATAGTTAATTAACATTCAGGGATGGCACTGAGGGGACATCAGGCCACCCTAGGTAGTAGTAGTTAGCATTGTTGAGCCTCGACCCTGGAGGCTGAACCCTCCTCTGATTCACATTATAATTCGAATAAAGAGTGCAGCCTTTAAAATCCAGAATAGTGTGGTTGTCTTCTTCCAAGGTGCGGGGACAAACAGCCTCGCTTATCCAGGCCTGTCAAGTATGAATATTTATTTGTTCTGGACATACCTTATGCCCCCTTCTGCTTTTCTGGAAGACATAACACATGACTGTTCAGTGCCCACCAAGCAGCTGTTCAGTACACTGTGGATTCCTCATATACCCAGACACTTCTCTAATCTGGACAAAAAGCACATTACACTGAGATATCCAGATACGAGGGGTTTTACTGTACTGGTTATTTTGATGCAATTTACTTTGTACTAACATATACATCTGATGTTATAAAACCTGTGGTAGACTTGCCCCAGTTTTCTTGATGAATCAGGTTAAGAATCATTTATATGCTTGGGGCAGGGATGGTATGTAATTGTAATTATGGGTGTTGAGTCGTTGAAAATGAGGACTCATATAACCGTATGGCTTATTCTGCATTTTTAGGTTTGTAGTTTTGAGATGGACTTTTATTTGCCACTCACAGCCTTATCTGTTTTTAACTAAGTTCTTTTTGTATGTTTGACTAAAACTACATTCTCTTCTATTAATGTTTAAGGGAAATATGATCATGAAAAAAAAATCAGAATTGTAAAGCCTGCAGAACTCAGTGCCTGTAAGGATTCCCAACATGAGTTTTGAAAACCGTGTTGTTCTGTCATTTAAATTTTCCCTGGGGGGAAAAATTACTACAACGTGAAATGGACAAATATTCAATTTGTGCAGAAGTAAAATACACTTCTGGCAGGATAGAATGGAATTTGCCAATATGTAATTTTCTCTAAATAAATTAAGACAAATAACTAGCTAGCTCAGTCCATAGTGTGTTCCTTGTGTTCACTGAAGAGGCTGAATTTCCCTTACTAATTACTTAGTTCACTTAGTTCATAGTTGCAGTAAATCCTAGACAATCCTTGGGTTAATCTATTTTAATGGAGAACTTATCCAGCAGCTTTTTGCATTCCATATCCCCCAAACATAAACAGAATATAAATCACTGTCCTGTTTCCAAAAAGTCCTTAACCAAGGCTATCACATGTATGAGAATAATACAATATGATTATATTGTGTGTGTGTATATATATATATATATATATATAATATATATATATTCAATGTTTTCTTGAATAAGAAAGTAATATTCAACTTAATGTTATTTCATCTTCAAATATTGGGTTTAAACTCTTTGCCTACCATTTATAAGAACCCAGAAGTCATTTGATTTGTTACAGCAACTGGGATTTAACAAAGGATGCAAAAATCGGTAAACACTGAGCAGAGAGTTTAGACTATCTATGGAAATGCTGATTGTGATTTCTCACATTAGTTCCTGTAAAATAGGACTAATAACCCATCTAATCTGTGGTGGTCATGTTTAACAGTGAGAAGAAATAACAAAATTGTAGTTTTCTTTACGTAAAACATTCTGAATGACATTTAGAAGCAAATACTAGTGCACTATTAACAGAGAGTAAAGTTACTATCCCTTTACTCCTAACTCTCTCGACTTGACTCCACACTGACCCATCCACTCTAGAGAATAATTGGAGCAGGAGCATAAGTGGCATGGAAAGGCTTTAGCTTATGTAAACCATTGGGGAGACTCTTGTTATTGCATGAGGTTTGCACCCTGGAAGACATCCCTGCAGACCTTGTACCTCCACCAAGAACTGCAGTAATATCTCAAAGTAGCTGCAGTCAGAGAAAGATAGAAAAATTAGAACCAGGCCTTCTACAACTGGAAATTTAATTTATTTATTTTTTTACTGAATTTGGAATTGTGTGATTGGCAGCACCCCAACAGGTACCTACAGGGAAACCTAGTCATCCTGCTGAGGAGGTGGCTATTGGGTAGGCTACCATATATAAATATTTCAGGGGAAATCACAGGTACCACCTATCACAGGACTGGTTTGGCAGCTCTGTAGGTGGCCACAAAGAGTGTCTTCACAGACCCAGGGGTGGCCACCCCCAGATTTGCTCCAGGGGTGCACCCCCACATCTGCCCATCCAGCTCTGCCTGCACTGAGTTTATACGGACCCAGCAGCTGCCATGGCCCACAGTCTGCCCGTGCGGTGCCCCTCCACCACACCATAGAGCTGCAGGCAAATCTACCAATGCTTTAGGCTCCCGTCCCAGCTCTATGGCGTTGCCCCACCCAGGACCAGAGCGGCAGCTGAGCCATCCGTCAAGTAGACAGACTGCAGCCCAGCCTCCGCCCGAGTTTGGTGGCCCACTCCACTGGCGGCACTCCAGGATGTTCCACGGCACCATTAGCGGGGCTCCATCTGCACATCTGGCGGCCTACCTTTACATGGCCTGGGTATGAGGTGGAGTAGAGTCGTGGTTGCCCTCTGTGTAAACACACCCAATGACAGAAAAATCACCCCTCAGGATAAGTGGAAGGCTTCGCAATTGATGTGCCCAACTGAGGTATATGAATTAGGTTAGGCTCTGTGCCAGATTCACAACAGGGTTGAGATATGACTCTTATGAATTCTCTGAAATTTGGTTTATTTTAATTGTCCTACAAAGGCAGGTTTGCACTGTCCTGTATATACATATTATATATATAACAAGCTGACTGACACCATTGTCATTGGCAAATATAAATGAACTCACCTGAGGGCCCCTTTCTCACTTTGGGCCAAAAGAGCCATCTGGTCCCTGTGTGGAGAGAAAAGAGAGGTCAGAATCAGACACAGTCTGCACTAACCAGCAACTTATTACGATAAGTAAATCTGTTATAATTTATTATTTCACTACACAAAAATGTATTTACAGTTCCAGTGTAATGCTTACATTTCAATCTTTCTGCAGACTATTTGCTAACTACAGAAGGCACACTATACAGAATTTAAATCTCATCTTGCTGCTTGCTCAAATGGTGCAGTATGTATGGGAACATTGCAGACAATCCAGATGTTCTACATTTCTCTTCTCATCCTTTGTCGAGTATCTTGGGGAGGGTTTTTTGACATACATAAGAATGTATGTAGTGCCATACTGGGTCAGACCAGTGGTCCATTGAGTCCAGCATCCTGTCTCTGACAGTGGCCAGCTCCAGTAGCTCAAGAGACATACATGTAAAGGTCATGGAGGTGTGGCTCAGTTCCTGCTGACTGCTCCCAATTACCAGTAGCCAGGGGTTTAAGCTCCAAACAGTAGGAGTTTATGGCTCTATCCTCCAAAAAGTTATCCAATTTCCATTTGAAGCTAGTTATGTTGCTGGCTTTCACTGACTCCTCTGGCAATGAATTCTGCAACTGTATTGTCCATTGTATGAAAAATTACTTTCTTTTGTTCGTTTTAAATCTGCTGCCATTTAACTTCAGAGAGTGTCCCCTTGTTCTCTTATTGTGTGAAAATGTAAACAACAGTTCCCTATTTACTTTCTCAGTGCCACTCACCATTTTATAAACTTCTATGATATTCCACCTTAAATGCCTCTTCTCCAAGCTAAACAGTCCCAACCTGTTGAGTCTCTCTCCTCATATGGAATTCCATCCATCTCTTCTATCATCCTTGTTGCTCTTCTAGTCTGAACTTTTTCCAGTTCTATTATATCTTTCTTGAGATGGGGCAACCAGAACTACACACAATATTCAAGGTGGGGTCATACAAAAGAATTATACAACGGCATTGTGATATTTCCCCTTTTTATTTTCTATTCCTTTCGCAATAATGCCTAGCATTTGGTTTGCCTGTCTGACTTCTGCTGCACAGACCTGATGTCCTCAAGGAACTATCCACAATGACTCCAAGACTCCTGCTCCCAAGTGGTTACACCCAGACTAGAACCTAGCGTTGTATATGTAATATTATTTATTTATTATTATTATTTTAGTCAGGAGGGGCCACTTGTGCGAGAGGGGCAGGATATAAATATTTGAAATAAATATAATAATAATAATAATAATAATAAATTAATTAATCGCTTTTGTTAAGCATTTAGGTAGTGCCAGCAGTGTACCAGGCACTTTAAAATTGTTATTCATTATTATTATTTATATAGTGAAAGCAATGTACCTGGCATGGTACAGTCAGTAGATAAAGAAATGTCCCTACCCCCAAAGGGCTTACAATCTGAGAGACAAGGAAGGGGGAGACGAGAGAGAGGTGAACATCAGGAGAAACAAGGATACATTCTTGAGACAGGTCCCACTGACTGAGGATTACATGCATCACCTCGCTCTTATCAACACTGAATTGCATTTGTCATTTTATTGCCCATTTACCTAGTCATGCAAGATTCCTCTGTGGTTCCTCACAGGGTGAAAACAGATGTGACAGTGGCGGGGCACCTCCCTGGGCTACCCCATGGCAGGTTGCTGCAACTGCCATCCCTAAGGTTGGCAGGGAGGGCTGTTCACACAAACATTCCTCCCATAACCCAGGCATGGGGATTGCTGTCACGGGTCCCCCCATGCCATGGGTGTTGGAAATACATTCCTTAGTTACATCTCCCCTAAGCATCTTATCCTGCTTGTTTGCTAGAAACAGCAGGAGCAGAGACAGTCAGATCAGGGAACCCCTCCCCCATCCACTTTGTTCTACTTCTGCTAGGACCTGATTGGTTAGTCTCCTCTCCTCAGGATGTTTCTTATCTCCTTGTGTCTGAGAGATATTCAGAGAGCTTCTCCTACTTCCCTCCTGATCACACCTAGTCTTAGGACTTAGTATAGATGTAGGCCTTTCCTATCCTACATGTATTTCTTAATAAAGCTACTTAAACTTAAGTATGCTTCCTGCCTGCTTATTAATGATTAGCTACTCACACTCCTCTGTAAACTCTGCATTGGGCTAATCAATGCAATGATCTCACAGTCCTTGCATTCCAACAATGGGTTGGTCCAAGGAGCTGTTCACAAGGGACAGGACTTCTGAGCAAATGCTGCTCAGAAGGATCAGGCCCTGGAAGAGCTGCTGCCAAACAGCTGATGGGTGGTGCTCCTAGGGAGCCCCCCATCAGCTGTTAGGTGCATACATCCGGCACCTGAATAGGTGATCAGGGGGGATGGAGAAGTGCAACACCCTGGCCCCACAAAACAGCTGATCTGGTCAGGGGCTGAAGGAGCACGCGCATCTCAGACCCCCACAGCTGATATGGGGGTCTGGAGGAGTGTGTGCTCAGGACTGGGCCCCAGGATATTCAGCGGGGCTGGGGTGCACATGATGCTACAGCTTTCCGCCCCCCACATCAGCTGTTCAGCCTCGTCTACACGGGGCATGTGGGTAGGACAGCTCTCCGGCTGTGGGCACGTTTGGTTGGTGCCTCCCCCTAATCCAGAGAGTTGTGACCGCTGTTTCTTGCCCCTCCCTTAGAGCCACCATGGTGCCCGCATGTCTGTTTGCATCCAAAGTTCTGCTTCTAACCATTGAGGTCTGAATCTTCAAACAATTATTGGGCACAGGGCTCATTACCTTGGATAAACCCTTTGTTTCAAGTGCATTTGCAAAATTAGCTGATAACAGGATGAAGAAAAACAAGACTAATAATGGTACAAAAAAATTGTTTAGGATCTCACTGTGCGCTTGTATAGATGGTTGGAATCTGATCTCATTTCAAATCCAAACACATTATCTGCATTTTGAGGGATTATTGAGCTGTACACTGGCTGATTAGCATTTAGAGAAATGCAGACTTCCAGACAGTTGGAAATATAAATAACTCTGCTAAAAACAATGTCATAAATCAAATACTAATAAAAACTTCTCCGGGGCAGACAACAATACTGTCAATTATACTGCAGTGCCATTCACTTCATCTGGTAGATGTGCTTCTGAATACCAGGGTTGTTCTCCTGATTAAATGCTTGACAATTCTGCTATGTGTGCAGTGTCTGTTAATTTGCCACTGGCATGATATCTTTCTTTCTTCATTTCTTTCTGGTTTTAATTCTTGAATTAGTTTTGGCAAATGTGCTTTAAGCTGTGAATTTTGTGCATAACTGTAACTCTGGCCTGTTCAGTAACCTCATAAAGTGCTTAATTCATTATAAATTTCTAAGTCTTTACCCACGTCAATCCCCACCCCATTACGGTTGTTAGTAGAAAGTAAATGAGAGACAAACTCTCTGCTTAACTTTCTACAGTCTTGGCATATGGTTTCCATGTCCAACTTTTTCTTTACTGCACTGTGCATGTTTTCTGCCAGTTTCTGAACAATTTCTTTTTTATCTTCAGACATGCAACCTCCTCCTACTACTATTTCACATGCGCCCATGTAAAGGAACTGCATCCTTTCCTATTAGAAATATGTATCTATTCCCTTGAATGATGCCTCCCTCTTTGATTCATTTGTCCCTAAAAGATGTTTTGAGCCTAGCGGGTCCACATGATCTTGATAAAAGTTCTAGCCCACCACATATTTCATCGTCTTCCGTTGTGATAATTCTTCTTGGTACAAAGTAATTCCTTCTGGCTGACTAAAATATTTCACAGTCTAATAACTAATCTAAATGAATTTTTGAATCTTTGAAACTTAGTTGGCGTTGACACTAGATAAAATATCACCACACCATAGTCCGTGTTCCCCATTCTAAGTATACACAATATAGGGAATAATAACAAAAAACAGTGTAAATGCTTTGGAAACATTACTTAGTTATGAAGACAATTAAAAGATTTTAAGGGTGTTCACTTTGGATGTTTATAAACAAGACAGATAGCCTGTTGAAGTCCATGTTCAGTCCGTGCAGCCCCTACTTGCATGTTTTAGCATGTAAAGCTAATAAACAGCAGCCCCCTGCCTGAATTTAATACACTGGCAATAGCCACCACAGGTAGTAGCCGCCACAGGTACTGCCACTCAGTGCTTTCCCTCTCCCCAACCCTGACTCTCATGGAAAGGGGGGAGGGGGGGCACAGCCAAAGAAGGCTATTTCCCTGGTTGTGACTCCTCTTTCCATTGTGCTCTTCTCTTGCAGCAGTGCTCGCTGCTCCAGCAGCTGCAAGTGGAGAAGGTCCTTCCTGTACCCCCGTTCTCTACTCTCTCTTCTTGCAGCCACTTCACAGCTGATCGCTCTTTCACAACCGCCCAAGCACGCAAGCAGCGATCAGCTGTAAAGCAAATGCAAGAGGAGAGGAGAGCAGGGTGCAGCAAGGACCTTCTCCTCTTGCCCACCTGCCCATCTCTCTTCCTGCAGTGGCTTCACAGCTGATCACTCTCTAACATCCACGTTAGGCACAGCTCTATAGTGCTGGCGGACCTGGATGCGGGTAAGGCAACGGGTGAACCTAATAGACGGGAGATGGATATGTGGGCACGCATTAGCATGCACGGTGGGTCCACAATCTCCTTGGATGACCTTGTGAGTGGGGGCTGTGGGCAAACACCTGGCAAACACCTAATAGATGGGCAGGCAAACACCCAACTGGTGAGTGCTAATGCGGGCTATCGTCTAAATTATTTCCACCCTAGAATTCTAGATTTCAAATGACTTATAACAAAGTAAAATCCATTATTACTTTATCATACCACATGTTTACATAAGAAGGGCTATATTTCTGTTTGTATGTAGATACAAAACTTTGAACTTACTTTGTCTCCTTTTAGTCCTGGTGATCCACATTCTCCTCTTTCACCCTGCAAAGTTATTGAGTGAATTATTATTGCAAAAGATAACTGAAAAAGTTATATAACTATTTTCTTTTTGTTCTGAAATGAGATGTATTCTGTATTCTTGTGCAATTAGTATATACCACAGTTCTTCTGCCACTAGTGTAGAGAAGACTTCTCTTTTCAATACTACTTATAAAATTTTCAGTACAGTAATTAGATCTAATTGTGCAGAAGTTCAGCTCTGTTCAACATATGCAAATCTATTTCCTGAAAAATGAGATAAACTGGCACCTTCTTGGTTAAAGCACAGCACAGCTAAAAATATATAACCTGATCATGTAGCTCCTTATTCAAACAAAACTCTTTAACCAACTATCTTTTTGATAACATGTTTCATATCAGCCACCATAGTATCTGTAAGATTTTCCTTAGGCAGGATGGCTGGATTAGGCCCACAGAATGGAAAGAAATGAGTAAAATAACTTCACTGAATATCAACCAAAAATGATCACAATCTAATTTTGTGAATTCCCCAAAATCAAATTTTACCAAATCAAATTGTCAGTAAGATAATGTCTGAAAAATATCACGTATGCTTTTGAGCACGTATCTGTGAATGAAAATACTATGTTAGTCCGAAAGGGACATAATCATTTTGTTTGATGATAGTATTCTTTATAGAAGGATCAGAGTTTCCAAGCTAGTCACTGTAGGAGCCACAAACAGGATAGCTCTGTTACTGTTATTAGCTAAGATGTTTCATCTAAGAGATGTTAGTTTGAGCTCTAACATTACAGGCATCACTATCCCTCTGAGTAGTCCATTTGGACTTGCACAAAGAGAGGATTTCTCCTTGTTTANGATGTGCTTCTGAATACCAGGGTTGTTCTCCTGATTAAATGCTTGACAATTCTGCTATGTGTGCAGTGTCTGTTAATTTGCCACTGGCATGATATCTTTCTTTCTTCATTTCTTTCTGGTTTTAATTCTTGAATTAGTTTTGGCAAATGTGCTTTAAGCTGTGAATTTTGTGCATAACTGTAACTCTGGCCTGTTCAGTAACCTCATAAAGTGCTTAATTCATTATAAATTTCTAAGACTTTACCCACGTCAATCCCCACCCCATTACGGTTGTTAGTAGAAAGTAAATGAGAGACAAACTCTCTGCTTAACTTTCTACAGTCTTGGCATATGGTTTCCATGTCCAACTTTTTCTTTACTGCACTGTGCATGTTTTCTGCCAGTTTCTGAACAATTTCTTTTTTATCTTCAGACATGCAACCTCCTCCTCCTACTATTTCACATGCGCCCATGTAAAGGAACTGCATCCTTTCCTATTAGAAATATGTATCTATTCCCTTGAATGATGCCTCCCTCTTTGATTCATTTGTCCCTAAAAGATGTTTTGAGCCTAGCGGGTCCACATGATCTTGATAAAAGTTCTAGCCCACCACATATTTCATCGTCTTCCGTTGTGATAATTCTTCTTGGTACAAAGTAATTCCTTCTGGCTGACTAAAATATTTCACAGTCTAATAACTAATCTAAATGAATTTTTGAATCTTTGAAACTTAGTTGGCGTTGACACTAGATAAAATATCACCACACCATAGTCCGTGTTCCCCATTCTAAGTATACACAATATAGGGAATAATAACAAAAAACAGTGTAAATGCTTTGGAAACATTACTTAGTTATGAAGACAATTAAAAGATTTTAAGGGTGTTCACTTTGGGTGTTTATAAACAAGACAGATAGCCTGTTGAAGTCCATGTTCAGTCCATGTTCAGTCCGTGCAGCCCCTACTTGCATGTTTTAGCATGTAAAGCTAATAAACAGCAGCCCCCTGCCTGAATTTAATACACTGGCAATAGCCACCACAGGTAGTAGCCGCCACAGGTACTGCCACTCAGTGCTTTCCCTCTCCCCAACCCTGACTCTCATGGAAAGGGGGGAGGGGGGGCACAGCCAAAGAAGGCTATTTCCCTGGTTGTGACTCCTCTTTCCATTGTGCTCTTCTCTTGCAGCAGTGCTCGCTGCTCCAGCAGCTGCAAGTGGAGAAGGTCCTTCCTGTACCCCCGTTCTCTACTCTCTCTTCTTGCAGCCACTTCACAGCTGATCGCTCTTTCACAACCGCCCAAGCACGCAAGCAGCGATCAGCTGTAAAGCAAATGCAAGAGGAGAGGAGAGCAGGGTGCAGCAAGGACCTTCTCCTCTTGCCCACCTGCCCATCTCTCTTCCTGCAGCGGCTTCACAGCTGATCACTCTCTAACATCCACGTTAGGCACAGCTCTATAGTGCTGGCGGACCTGGATGCGGGTAAGGCAACGGGTGAACCTAATAGACGGGAGATGGATATGTGGGCACGCATTAGCATGCACGGTGGGTCCACAATCTCCTTGGATGACCTTGTGAGTGGGGGCTGTGGGCAAACACCTGGCAAACACCTAATAGATGGGCAGGCAAACACCCAACTGGTGAGTGCTAATGCGGGCTATCGTCTAAATTATTTCCACCCTAGAATTCTAGATTTCAAATGACTTATAACAAAGTAAAATCCATTATTACTTTATCATACCACATGTTTACATAAGAAGGGCTATATTTCTGTTTGTATGTAGATACAAAACTTTGAACTTACTTTGTCTCCTTTTAGTCCTGGTGATCCACATTCTCCTCTTTCACCCTGCAAAGTTATTGAGTGAATTATTATTGCAAAAGATAACTGAAAAAGTTATATAACTATTTTCTTTTTGTTCTGAAATGAGATGTATTCTGTATTCTTGTGCAATTAGTATATACCACAGTTCTTCTGCCACTAGTGTAGAGAAGACTTCTCTTTTCAATACTACTTATAAAATTTTCAGTACAGTAATTAGATCTAATTGTGCAGAAGTTCAGCTCTGTTCAACATATGCAAATCTATTTCCTGAAAAATGAGATAAACTGGCACCTTCTTGGTTAAAGCACAGCACAGCTAAAAATATATAACCTGATCATGTAGCTCCTTATTCAAACAAAACTCTTTAACCAACTATCTTTTTGATAACATGTTTCATATCAGCCACCATAGTATCTGTAAGATTTTCCTTAGGCAGGATGGCTGGATTAGGCCCACAGAATGGAAAGAAATGAGTAAAATAACTTCACTGAATATCAACCAAAAATGATCACAATCTAATTTTGTGAATTCCCCAAAATCAAATTTTACCAAATCAAATTGTCAGTAAGATAATGTCTGAAAAATATCACGTATGCTTTTGAGCACGTATCTGTGAATGAAAATACTATGTTAGTCCGAAAGGGACATAATCATTTTGTTTGATGATAGTATTCTTTATAGAAGGATCAGAGTTTCCAAGCTAGTCAATGTAGGAGCCACAAACAGGATAGCTCTGTTACTGTTCTTAGCTAAGATGTTTCATCTAAGAGATGTTAGTTTGAGCTCTAACATTACAGGCATCACTATCCCTCTGAGTAGTCCATTTGGACTTGCACAAAGAGAGGATTTCTCCTTGTTTAAACATAGTAAAATAACTTACCTTTTCTCCCTTATAGCCAGAACTTCCCTATTTAAGAAAGAGAGAAATTATAAATTGACTTTATCACATGTAGTTCAGCTTGAAGGACAGGAATATTGTAAAGAACCATCATATTAAATTAACTGATAAGTGCAATGAAAATCAGCATGGGTAGCCTATGCCAAAATCTGAAATGTTAACCTTAAATCAGAATAGGTCTACTTAAATCAATGAAACTTTTCCTATTTTATACCAGAAGAAGATCTGACCTAAGATTTCAAAACTTTGATATTCTGAAGATAATTGTTAGAAATAATAAAACACTATATAGACCACATACCTCTACACCCTTTTCTCCAGGATCTCCTTTTTGAGCCTCACCCTGTGAAAAATAGAGGAAACAATCAAGGCACACTTTGCTGTTTTATTATCAATCATTTAAATAGAGCCTTTGGGATTCAAAGTCCTTTACAATCCTTATCTAGATTGTCCCTGGTCACCTGTCTAACTGCTCCAGACGTTCTCAAGTTAAGCCCGAGTGGAATCCTTCTGTGACCTAACTTCCCAAACGTTAACTTACGCCCTGCCACAATCCCCGAGTTCCCCAGGGCCGGGGTGGGTTGTTCATGACTACACCTCCTTTTTGAGGGCTGAAACAAGGGCGAGAACACCGTTACCCACTGCTTGGCACGTTGTCCGGCCAGCGGGTCCGGCCGTTCACCTCTCGCCCTTGGAATGGCCATACAGTGGGCCATACTGTGCAGCTATGCATGACCGTACCCATCTCTTAAGGAGATGTTTCTGTTCAGCCTATGTTCTAACAGTCAGCCTTTTTTGTAAAACATTCCTCTAGCTCAGCCCACCGCTAAAGAGTGTGATAGTTGCAAGCCTACCACCAGNCCCCTACTTGCATGTTTTAGCATGTAAAGCTAATAAACAGCAGCCCCCTGCCTGAATTTAATACACTGGCAATAGCCACCACAGGTAGTAGCCGCCACAGGTACTGCCACTCAGTGCTTTCCCTCTCCCCAACCCTGACTCTCATGGAAAGGGGGGAGGGGGGGCACAGCCAAAGAAGGCTATTTCCCTGGTTGTGACTCCTCTTTCCATTGTGCTCTTCTCTTGCAGCAGTGCTCGCTGCTCCAGCAGCTGCAAGTGGAGAAGGTCCTTCCTGTACCCCCGTTCTCTACTCTCTCTTCTTGCAGCCACTTCACAGCTGATCGCTCTTTCACAACCGCCCAAGCACGCAAGCAGCGATCAGCTGTAAAGCAAATGCAAGAGAGGAGAGCAGGGTGCAGCAAGGACCTTCTCCTCTTGCCCACCTGCCCATCTCTCTTCCTGCAGCGGCTTCACAGCTGATCACTCTCTAACATCCACGTTAGGCACAGCTCTATAGTGCTGGCGGACCTGGATGCGGGTAAGGCAACGGGTGAACCTAATAGACGGGAGATGGATATGTGGGCACGCATTAGCATGCACGGTGGGTCCACAATCTCCTTGGATGACCTTGTGAGTGGGGGCTGTGGGCAAACACCTGGCAAACACCTAATAGATGGGCAGGCAAACACCCAACTGGTGAGTGCTAATGCGGGCTATCGTCTAAATTATTTCCACCCTAGAATTCTAGATTTCAAATGACTTATAACAAAGTAAAATCCATTATTACTTTATCATACCACATGTTTACATAAGAAGGGCTATATTTCTGTTTGTATGTAGATACAAAACTTTGAACTTACTTTGTCTCCTTTTAGTCCTGGTGATCCACATTCTCCTCTTTCACCCTGCAAAGTTATTGAGTGAATTATTATTGCAAAAGATAACTGAAAAAGTTATATAACTATTTTCTTTTTGTTCTGAAATGAGATGTATTCTGTATTCTTGTGCAATTAGTATATACCACAGTTCTTCTGCCACTAGTGTAGAGAAGACTTCTCTTTTCAATACTACTTATAAAATTTTCAGTACAGTAATTAGATCTAATTGTGCAGAAGTTCAGCTCTGTTCAACATATGCAAATCTATTTCCTGAAAAATGAGATAAACTGGCACCTTCTTGGTTAAAGCACAGCACAGCTAAAAATATATAACCTGATCATGTAGCTCCTTATTCAAACAAAACTCTTTAACCAACTATCTTTTTGATAACATGTTTCATATCAGCCACCATAGTATCTGTAAGATTTTCCTTAGGCAGGATGGCTGGATTAGGCCCACAGAATGGAAAGAAATGAGTAAAATAACTTCACTGAATATCAACCAAAAATGATCACAATCTAATTTTGTGAATTCCCCAAAATCAAATTTTACCAAATCAAATTGTCAGTAAGATAATGTCTGAAAAATATCACGTATGCTTTTGAGCACGTATCTGTGAATGAAAATACTATGTTAGTCCGAAAGGGACATAATCATTTTGTTTGATGATAGTATTCTTTATAGAAGGATCAGAGTTTCCAAGCTAGTCATTGTAGGAGCCACAAACAGGATAGCTCTGTTACTGTTCTTAGCTAAGATGTTTCATCTAAGAGATGTTAGTTTGAGCTCTAACATTACAGGCATCACTATCCCTCTGAGTAGTCCATTTGGACTTGCACAAAGAGAGGATTTCTCCTTGTTTAAACATAGTAAAATAACTTACCTTTTCTCCCTTATAGCCAGAACTTCCCTATTTAAAAAAGAGAGAAATTATAAATTGACTTTATCACATGTAGTTCAGCTTGAAGGACAGGAATATTGTAAAGAACCATCATATTAAATTAACTGATAAGTGCAATGAAAATCAGCATGGGTAGCCTATGCCAAAATCTGAAATGTTAACCTTAAATCAGAATAGGTCTACTTAAATCAATGAAACTTTTCCTATTTTATACCAGAAGAAGATCTGACCTAAGATTTCAAAACTTTGATATTCTGAAGATAATTGTTAGAAATAATAAAACACTATATAGACCACATACCTCTACACCCTTTTCTCCAGGATCTCCTTTTTGAGCCTCACCCTGTGAAAAATAGAGGAAACAATCAAGGCACACTTTGCTGTTTTATTATCAATCATTTAAATAGAGCCTTTGGGATTCAAAGTCCTTTACAATCCTTATCTAGATTGTCCCTGGTCACCTGTCTAACTGCTCCAGACGTTCTCAAGTTAAGCCCGAGTGGAATCCTTCTGTGACCTAACTTCCCAAACGTTAACTTACGCCCTGCCACAATCCCCGAGTTCCCCAGGGCCGGGGTGGGTTGTTCATGACTACACCTCCTTTTTGAGGGCTGAAACAAGGGTGAGAACACCGTTACCCACTGCTTGGCACGTTGTCCGGCCAGCGGGTCCGGCCGTTCACCTCTCGCCCTTGGAATGGCCATACAGTGGGCCATACTGTGCAGCTATGCATGACCGTACCCATCTCTTAAGGAGATGTTTCTGTTCAGCCTATGTTCTAACAGTCAGCCTTTTTTGTAAAACATTCCTCTAGCTCAGCCCACCGCTAAAGAGTGTGATAGTTGCAAGCCTACCACCAGATAATTGCCATGCTGTCCCTTGGCTGAATTAGCAAAACACTCTGGGAAAGGCAAAAAAAACCTTGCCCTTAGTTTGACAATTAGGCTGAGGGAAAATGCCTTTCCAGTCCTAATTTGTGACCAGTATTAACTTGGAGTACTGCCAAAAAGGGTGCGGGTGGGTGGGTGTGCATCTTTCCTGCTCCCCGCCACAACCAAAATCAGGCGGGTGAGCAGGGAAACTAAAATGGCGCCCGGGAATCCTGCTCATCACTAAGGTCCCGGGCGCCTCGTCTTGGTTCCTTGGCAACCACTCCAGCCCCTCCCCTTCCTTGCCTGACGCAGTGAGGAGGCAGCCACTTCCCGTCCTCACCTCTTCCTCCTAGAGGGGGGCGACGCCAAACCCCCGCCGCGCTGAGTGCGGAAGGTGATTTTACAGAAGGAGAACCAAGGCTGAGAGATATTAGTGTGCCTAAGAACACTCAGTGAGCTCATAGCTAAGACAAGATTTGAACTACCAAAGTCCAGTATCTTATCCATGAGGCTACACTGGCTCTGTGTTTTATAAAACATTCATAAATAAGATCTAAGATAGTGGTTGAGAATCCACTCTGCTATACTTATTAAATTGATTTACTTTTATACTACGTTCAGGCATATAAAGAGCAAAGACTCTAATAACACCACCATTCACCTACAGCAATTAGAGTTACTGGAATCTAGACCCCAATCCCGCAAGCTATTCTGTGTGAGAAAAGTATTGTGGCCAGACACAGACTCATTGGCTGCACTCCAAAAACCACTTACACCAGAGTAGCCCCATTGAAGCCCTGTGGATTGTGGCCAATAGCCGCAATCCCAAATCCCCTGCACATGCTGTGCATGCCACAAAGTCCCCATATTGGGGGGGGGGGGGCGG
>QEPC01011741.1:586064-610978 GCA_003113815.1 Sphenodon punctatus
AGCGTCACTTGGAGGGCTTGGAACAGGGCCTTCCAAAAACGAGAGGTGAACTGCGTTCCTCGGTCACTTACTATTTCTTTAGGGGCTCCATGGAGTTTAAGAACGTGATGCAGAAACAACAAGGCTGTTTTCTTGGCAGTAGGCAGGCCCTTACATGCAATGAAGTGGCCATCTTTGAAAAATGATCCACTACCCCCAATATAGTGGTATATTGACGGGATGGAGGGAGCTTCACAATAAAATCCAATCCTACCCGTTGCCACGGGCCTGCAGGTACTGGACGCAGTTGGAGCAGGCCCGCCGGGCTATGGCAAGAGGTTTTAGTTTGGGCGCATGTGGCACAGCTAGCCACGTGTTGCTCGATGTCTCGAGTCCATGACGGCCACCAAAAGGTCCTCTGAATCATCTGCCGAGTTCGCTCGATTCCCGGGTGGCCCGCCGTAGGCGCTTCGTGGTGTGCCCAGAGGACCTGTGCTTGGCATGAGGGGGGCACTACAATGAGCCCTTTCCAAAGGTGAATCCCATCTTGGATGACCACTTCAGGGTCTTCGTCTACGGGGAGTTCTCGGGAGGAAGCGTCGCGAAGGTCTGCAAGAGACAGAAAGGTGGCCGCAAATGTTTTCGTGTGGAGGATGCGAGCCTGAGTCACCGGTTGGGCCGGACGTTCCTCGTGGTACCGGGACAAGGCATCAGCAAGAACCTGCAGCCACCTTGATCGCGAGGAGTTCGCGGTCCAGGATGTTATAATTACGTTCGGCTGGCGTCAGCTGCCGAGAGTAGTATGCGCAGAGCAGCAACCTCTCGGTAGCCGGTGGGGCTTGTAGTAATACTGCTCCTACAGCTTGTCCTGATGCGTCAGCTTCCACGTAAAACGGCCGGGTGAAGTCCGGATGTTGAAATAGGGGGGCGGACATAAAGGCTTTCTTTAGGAACTAGAAGCTAAATTGTTGATCCACTCCCCATTGGTAAGGGGCATTCTTCTTCAATAATTGTGTAAGGGGGGTTGTAATTTTGGCATAGTTGGGGATGTACTGCCAATAATAGTTCGTACTCCCTAAGAACCGTTGTAGGGCTTTTACCATTTTTGGTGGCGGCCATCGTTGCAAGGCATTGACCTTCTGCGGATCCATCATCACCCCCATGGGGCTAATGATGAACCCTAAAAAGCTGACTGATGTGATGTGGAACAAACATTTCTCTCTTTTACAATAGAGTTTGTGGCCTCATAGGCGCCGTAGGACTTCCCTGACATGTTGCACGTGTTGTTCCTTCGTGGACGAGTAGATGAGAATATCGTCCAGATATGCGATGACATACACGTCTAAGATGTCTCGAAAGATGTCGCTGATAAAGTGCTGGAAGGTTGCCGGTGCATTAGCGAGGCCGAACGGCATCACACGATATTCAAACAACCCATAACGTGTATGAAAGGCCGTCTTCCATTCATCTCCAGCTCGAACCCGGAGCAAGTTATAAGCACCCCATAAGTCGAGCTTCGTAAACACTTGGGCCCCTTGGAGGCGATCCAAGAGTTCGGGAATTAGGGGCAGAGGGTAGCAATTCTTGACGGTGATACTATTAAGGCCCCTGAAATCCACACAGGGTCAGACTCCTCCATCCTTCTTGGCCACAAAAAAAATAGGAGCCCCGGCAGGGGAACTAGAGTGACAAATAAATCCTTGACATAGGCTCTCTTCCAAATACTGTCGTAGTGCTTGCAGCTCTGGCTCCGCCAAGGCATAGATTCGTCCAAAGGGGGCCTCGGTTCCTGGGAGAAGTTCAGTGGGACAGTCATAAGGGCGGTGCGGGGGAAGCTCTAGTGCTCGTGTTTTGCTAAAGACATCCTGGAAGTCGTGGTACTCTTCCGGGATGGGTTCCGACTCCTCTGTCTCCGAGGGCAGAGGGTTGGCCAGGGCAGTGCAACCCTGCTCGGGGGGGCCCAACTGCAGGCACCCTTGTGCACACTGGGGGGCCAAAAACTGGATTGTTTTCATCGACCATACAATGTGGGGGTCGTGAGCGCGGAGCCACGAGGCTCCTAAAACTACACTAAAAGGGGGTACATACGATTTCAAAGGAAATAAGTTCCGTGTGACTCCCGATGTCACAGCGCACTGGTGAGGTGGCGGTAGTTATGGGCCCCGAGACCAAGGGGGAACCATAGATGGAGTGGATAGATTCCGGAACTGTCTTGGCCTGTGTGAAGAATCCCCGGGTATGGGCAAAATCCATGTCCATAAAATTTCCTGAAGCCCCGGAGTCTATGAGAGCCCAAGTTACCAATGAACTTCGGGGGGATATGGAGAGGGTGACGGGAACCTGGAAATGGGGGTCACACCTAGGGGCCATAGGGGGGTTTCTGGAATGACTCAGAACCGAAACGGCCCTGGTCCGTCTCGGTTCTGGGCGTTTCCCACTTCCCAGCGTTGTGGTGGTAGGGTGGGACATTCGCCTATAAAGTGCGAAGGCTCCCCACAATAGAAGCATGAGCACGAGACGCGACAGCGCTCGCGCTCCTCTTTGGTCAGCGGGCCCCGGGAAGCCCCCAACTGCATGGGCTCGGGCTCGGGGGCCTTGGGTGTTCCTGGGAACGGGAATGGTTTACTGGGGAATGATCTTGTGTCTTGACGACGTTCCCTCCTACGCTCAGTCAATCTTTCCTCAATCTGTAATGCTAGGTGAGCAATAGCCTCCCAAGTTTCGGGGAGAGCCACAAGGGTGAGTTGGTCCTTAATCTCATCACACAACCCTTTGCGGAACATCACTCTTAACACGTTATTGGGCCAGTGTAACTCCAAGGCTAGCTGTTGGAACCGAGTGACATAATCCAACATATTCCCTTTGCTCTGCCGGAGGGACATAATCAGGGTCTCCGCATCCTGGGTGTGGTGGGGATGGTCGAATAGGAATGTAAATTCCTTTACTAAGTCTTCATAGGCCTCCAATAAAGGGCTATTCCCTTTTAACAAGGTCATAGCCCACTCCAAGGCGGTACCCCCTAAGTTCCCGATAATAAAGGCTACCTTAATCTTGTCGGAGTTATAAGTGTTGGGCTGCAGGGTAAGCGTAAGGCAGCACAGGGCCAAAAATCCCTGGAACGCCCTCCTGTCCCCAAGAAATTTCTCCACCTGGGGCTCCCGGGGGGAGGCTACAACGGGAACCGGGGGCGCCACTACTACTGGAGGGGTTGGCACAGGGGCAGCAGCCCCTTGGATCTGGTTCACGACAGTGGCAATTTCTCCTTGCTTGGCTTTAAGGTCCTTGACCTCCATAGCCAAGGATTGCACTGCATGCACTAATTGTTTAATTTTGTCTGCTATATCTATGCTACTCAAGCCCGTACTGGGGCCAATTAAGGGCTGGTGATTTGTGACCAGGGTAGGGGGATTTGGAACACACTTGCACTGGTTCAATCGCGACCAAGGTCTTAGTCCCAGAAACAGGGGCACGCATAAGAAATGCCCGTCAGGATAGTATGTGGGTCTTCACCTCTAATTAAAGAGAACAGACCCCTATCATCATAGGGCGAGCGATATCTGGGAAACCGAGGTACACCCTGACACTCTGCTCTCACATACTCTAGGGAGGAAGGGGAGCAAGGGGAGGTCTTGTGCAAGGGGACAGGGAAGGGGAGCCCCAAGGGGTAGGGGGAAAAGGGGGCACTCGCAGCAGGAAAAGGGCCTAACCCAGTGGGGGGAGGAAACCCTTGAGGAACGCCCACTCAACTCACTGACGCAGCCTAGCACTCTCGCAGTCTTCAGGTCTCAGGAAAGGGAGGTCCACGCACACTCCAAACAGTTTCAATATCCCTTCGTTCAAGACACTCAAAAAGCCAAACAACAGAGGGCCGGTCTCTGAGAAATCGCCAGCGCCGCTGTCTATGCGGTGCTGGCTTATATGCTGCAAGCCCCGCCCCTGTGCACACTCTCAGGCATTCCGAGCGCCGCCGCAGGGGCGAGGGAATTCCCTGCACGTGTGCCGGCGTTGGGGGTGTGGCCAGTGTGCGCGCCTCTGCTCCCGTGACCGCGGGGCTTGCTGGGGTTTGCGGGACTCCCTGAGTGCCTGCCGGTGGTGGGGGCGTGGCTAGTGAGCGCGCCTCCATCCCCGAAGCCGACGGGCTTTCCGGGGTGTGGGGTTCTGTTGGGAGCGGTGTCGGTGTTTCCTGTGGCACAATGTGGTTCCGCCGGGGGGGTCTCCTCTGCAATTGACCCCCCCCTGCGCGCTACGAACCTTACAAAGTCTTGCGTAAAAGGCAGGCAGTTCACCACAATAACAAGCTCATTCACTTTCCGGACGTTCTTTTTCCATGTATCCCCCACAAGATTGAGAAGGTGGGCACTGCAAGTGACATGCACCACATTCAGAAACAGTCCTTTGAGACTACACTCCAAACATGTCACCATGTATGCCTCATTGTCTGTGACAAATGCAGTGATTTTGTTAAATGGTGTCTCGAACTTCTGTAATGCCTCAACCACCACCTGGCTCACTGTTTTGAATTTCACCTGCTCCAGGCACCGGCACTCAATAAGCAGGGATGTTAATTCATTCCTGTACTTTCCCAGCTTTTGCTGCCTAGTGATTTCATTGAAAGACAATGATAGCACCACAAGTATGTTGACCACGTAGCGCCCCTCAGCATCAACGGTTTTGTCAACCACCACATTTAACCCTGCAGAAAGCTTCAGGTGTTCCCTGAGGTTTCCAACGTGATATGTTTTGCACAGATGGTCAGCAGATGGAATAAATCCGATTTTACTTTCAAGATATGTTTTCATGCACTGATTGTCCAGGACATGCAAAGGTACATTAGTGCCACATAAGGCTTCAGTGAGGCAGTACATTTCTGTTTTCTGGTGAGCCTGCTCTTTGGTGCTCACTTTGAAGAGTGCCTTCACTGTCTGTTGCAGTCTGGTTCTTTTTGCAACTGACTGTTGCATGTCTGCTGTCTTTCTCTTATGGCCTGCACTGTCTACTTACTTGTCACAGCTTCCCTTCCATGTATAGTCCACAGGTGTATTGCATGCAGTGCAAAACATTAGTCCACCACTCTCATGGAAAGTGCCCTTGGGATATGTAGCACTTCTCTCTTTTGCTGTGGTCTTCATCACAACTTTGCTCTTACATTGTTTGCTGGAAGACATTTTCTGACTTAGATTGTTAGTCCACCCCTAGATTGTAATAGCAATGTGCGAACAGAACCGAGTTTGGAAATTCAGTTCGGTTCGAAAGTTCGGTTCGGTCGACCGAACTATTTGAGTTCAGTTGAATTCTGAACTTCCAAACCGAGTTTGGACATTCAAAACGGGTTTTTTGGCCTTCCAAACTGGTTCAGATTTGACAGAACAGTTCGGTCAAATTTGAGTTTGGTTCGAAAGTTCGGTTCGGTCAACCAAACTATTCGAGTTCAGTCTGAACTCCAAACTTCCGAACCACGTTCGCACATGCCTAGATTGTAAGCCCATGGTAATTCCTGCAAGAGAAACCCCCTTGGATTGTAAACCCTCCCTTAAATTGTAAGCCCACCCTTAGATTGTAAATCCGGGGTAATTCCTGCAAGAGAATCCCCCTTAGATTGTAAGCCCACCTTTAGATTGTAAGCCCCAAGGATATTGCTGCAAAAGAAGAATTTTCAAGAAGGATAATGAAGGGGAAGCCTCCTTAGATTGTAAGATCACCCTTAGATTGTAAGCCCACTCTTAGATTGTAAGTCTAAGGTAATTCCTGCAAGAGAAGCACCCTTAGATTGTAAACCCACCCTTAGATTGTAAATCCTGGGATATTCCTGTTAGAGATCCCCCCTTAGATTGTAAGCCCTGAGGACAGCAATGACAAAAGGCGAGAGCCTGGAGAGGCAGATGAAGTCCGCCCTCTGCCCTGTGCAAGAGAAGGGATTTCCAATTCTCGGATTCTGACGGCCAGCCAAGGGGAGAGGCTTTCAAGCCATCTACTCATCAAGGGAGCCTTTTGAACAACTGGCCACGCCCCCCGCCATCCGTCGCCATGCAGAAATGTCAACACAGCTGGTCAAATAGGAAGCTCCACCCTCCAAAAGAAAAGGACTTTCTCGTTATTGGGTTCTGGCGACTGGCCAAGGGGAGGGGCTTTTGAACCTCTGTGGCTCTTCTCGGTGCACTTTTAAAAGCAGAGGCGGCTCTTGGCTTCACACAAAAGGCAAAATCATGAAAATCACAGGGAGTCACGGGGAACCAGTGANGAGGAACGCCCACTCAACTCACTGACGCAGCCTAGCACTCTCGCAGTCTTCAGGTCTCAGGAAAGGGAGGTCCACGCACACTCCAAACAGTTTCAATATCCCTTCGTTCAAGACACTCAAAAAGCCAAACAACAGAGGGCCGGTCTCTGAGAAATCGCCAGCGCCGCTGTCTATGCGGTGCTGGCTTATATGCTGCAAGCCCCGCCCCTGTGCACACTCTCAGGCATTCCGAGCGCCGCCGCAGGGGCGAGGGAATTCCCTGCACGTGTGCCGGCGTTGGGGGTGTGGCCAGTGTGCGCGCCTCTGCTCCCGTGACCGCGGGGCTTGCTGGGGTTTGCGGGACTCCCTGAGTGCCTGCCGGTGGTGGGGGCGTGGCTAGTGAGCGCGCCTCCATCCCCGAAGCCGACGGGCTTTCCGGGGTGTGGGGTTCTGTTGGGAGCGGT
The DNA here is from genome assembly GCA_003113815.1 of Sphenodon punctatus. Classification (NCBI taxonomy): domain Eukaryota; kingdom Metazoa; phylum Chordata; class Lepidosauria; order Sphenodontia; family Sphenodontidae; genus Sphenodon; species Sphenodon punctatus. Next base: position 592,725 of record QEPC01011741.1, read on the forward strand.
GTCGGTGTTTCCTGTGGCACAATGTGGTTCCGCCGGGGGGGTCTCCTCTGCAATTGACCCCCCCCTGCGCGCTACGAACCTTACAAAGTCTTGCGTAAAAGGCAGGCAGTTCACCACAATAACAAGCTCATTCACTTTCCGGACGTTCTTTTTCCATGTATCCCCCACAAGATTGAGAAGGTGGGCACTGCAAGTGACATGCACCACATTCAGAAACAGTCCTTTGAGACTACACTCCAAACATGTCACCATGTATGCCTCATTGTCTGTGACAAATGCAGTGATTTTGTTAAATGGTGTCTCGAACTTCTGTAATGCCTCAACCACCACCTGGCTCACTGTTTTGAATTTCACCTGCTCCAGGCACCGGCACTCAATAAGCAGGGATGTTAATTCATTCCTGTACTTTCCCAGCTCTTGCTGCCTAGTGAATTCATTGAAAGACAATGATAGCACCACAAGTATGTTGACCACGTAGCGCCCCTCAGCATCAACGGTTTTGTCAACCACCACATTTAACCCTGCAGAAAGCTTCAGGTGTTCCCTGAGGTTTCCAACGTGATATGTTTTGCACAGATGGTCAGCAGATGGAATAAATCCGATTTTACTTTCAAGATATGTTTTCATGCACTGATTGTCCAGGACATGCAAAGGTACATTAGTGCCACATAAGGCTTCAGTGAGGCAGTACATTTCTGTTTTCTGGTGAGCCTGCTCTTTGGTGCTCACTTTGAAGAGTGCCTTCACTGTCTGTTGCAGTCTGGTTCTTTTTGCAACTGACTGTTGCATGTCTTCTGTCTTTCTCTTATGGCCTGCACTGTCTACTTACTTGTCACAGCTTCCCTTCCATGTATAGTCCACAGGTGTATTGCATGCAGTGCAAAACATTAGTCCACCACTCTCATGGAAAGTGCCCTTGGGATATGTAGCACTTCTCTCTTTTGCTGTGGTCTTCATCACAACTTTGCTCTTACATTGTTTGCTGGAAGACATTTTCTGACTTAGATTGTTAGTCCACCCCTAGATTGTAATAGCAATGTGCGAACAGAACCGAGTTTGGAAATTCAGTTCGGTTCGAAAGTTCAGTTCGGTCGACCGAACTATTTGAGTTCAGTTGAATTCTGAACTTCCAAACCGAGTTTGGACATTCAAAACCGGGTTTTTTGGCCTTCCAAACTGGTTCAGATTTGACAGAACAGTTCGGTCGAATTTGAGTTTGGTTCGAAAGTTCGGTTCGGTCAACCAAACTATTCGAGTTCAGTCTGAACTCCAAACTTCCGAACCACGTTCGCACATGCCTAGATTGTAAGCCCATGGTAATTCCTGCAAGAGAAACCCCCTTGGATTGTAAACCCTCCCTTAAATTGTAAGCCCACCCTTAGATTGTAAATCCGGGGTAATTCCTGCAAGAGAATCCCCCTTAGATTGTAAGCCCACCTTTAGATTGTAAGCCCCAAGGATATTGCTGCAAAAGAAGAATTTTCAAGAAGGATAATGAAGGGGAAGCCTCTTTAGATTGTAAGCTCACCCTTAGATTGTAAGCCCACTCTTAGATTGTAAGTCTAAGGTCATTCCTGCAAGAGAAGCACCCTTAGATTGTAAACCCACCCTTAGATTGTAAATCCTGGGAGATTCCTGTTAGAGATCCCCCCTTAGATTGTAAGCCCTGAGGACAGCAATGACAAAAGGCGAGAGCCTGGAGAGGCAGATGAAGTCCGCCCTCTGCCCTGTGCAAGAGAAGGGATTTCCAATTCTCGGATTCTGACGGCCAGCCAAGGGGAGAGGCTTTCAAGCCATCTACTCATCAAGGGAGCCTTTTGAACAACTGGCCACGCCCCCCGCCATCCGTCACCATGCAGAAATGTCAACACAGCTGGTCAAATAGGAAGCTCCACCCTCCAAAAGAAAAGGACTTTCTCATTATTGGGTTCTGGCGGCTGGCCAAGGGGAGGGGCTTTTGAACCTCTGTGGCTCTTCTCGGTGCACTTTCAAAAGCAGAGGCGGCTCTTGGCTTCACACAAAAGGCAAAATCATGAAAATCACAGGGAGTCACAGGGAACCAGTGAAAGTCACGGTGGGGGCAAAAATCATTAAAATCATGACCGTCGTGACCCCCGTGAAAAAAGCATAGCCCTAGTCATGGGAAGCCTCACGTAGAGCATGTTGTAGTACCTTGCCCTGAGGTGATGAAATAATGGGTGACATTGGCCAGATCCAAATCAGAAAGAAAAGGCCGCAGTCTCCTCACTAGATGGAGTTGGTGAAAAGCGCTCCTGGCCACTGCTGCAACTAGACAATCCAGGTGCAGCAAGGGGTCCAGAAGCACTCCAAGGCTGCAAACCTGACTGACTAGAGGGGAACAGAGTCCATCAATAAGAGGAGTCCCAATCCCCTCCAGACCACAAGACTGGCCAACTATCATCACCTTGGTCTTGTTTGGAATCAGCTTCAGTCGGCTCACCCTCATCCAGTCCCCAGCAGCAGTCAGGCCACGGATAAGCACCGAGACTGTAGGGCTTGGGTTGAACAAAAAAGAGAGGTAGAGCTGGGTGTTATCAGCATAAACCTCCGTATCACCACGCATAGCAGTCCCACATACACGTTGAACAAGAGAGGAGACAGAATGGAACTCTGCTAGGCTCCACAGGGTAGGTCCCAAGAAGATGATGAGCAATTGCCCATCACCACTCTCTGGAACCTCCCCAACAGGAAAGAGCTGTCCAGCACACCCCGTCAGGTCCCACAGTCATTTCAACAACACCTCATGATTAATGGTATCAAGGGTATGAAATTCAAGAGTGAAATGGAGAGAGGAAGCAGAAATAAAATACTGCTTTCCTTTAGTCCCTTGTTCTATATTAGAAACCAATGACAGAGGCCGTTTTTTAACGAGACACAACCACCCATGTCCATCAATCAACCACACACCCAAACACCTGTGTGAAGGTGATGTGGGTGAGTGCATGCTCCTGTGACCCACACAGCACCTACTCTTGACCAGTCACAGAGCACTGACAAAAAAGCCAGAGTGCGCTGTGTGGGGGCAGACAAAAAGTGTATGAGAGCCAATACCCGCACATCCTCAGCCCATATGAACAGCAGTAGCCAGCCATGTCAACTGAGTGGTCCACCTTTCAGAGGCACTGAGGGCAGAGAAACAACCTCTGCAAGGCATAGAAACCAGCCGGGGGTGCTGGGAAGCCCAGGTTCCCCAGCGCTTAACTGGGACATGTCATTTTCAAAGGCCAGCCCCGCCCCCATGGTCCATGGCAGTGGGAGTATGTAGGGGCTGCTGCAGTACCCACCCAGGGAGCCGTCCATTGGAATCCGTCCCCATGTACTCCTCCTGAGTGGGCGTTCAGTGGCTATTCCATAGGGATGGGCAAACAGAATGCGGTTCGGATGTTCAGTCGTTCGGTTCGAAACCCGAGTTCGGGTTCAATGGTTCGGTTCAGCTGAGTTCGGTTTGGCCGAACTTGCCCGAACAGTCAAAAATAGCGAAACCGAAACAAAAACAAAACAAAAACAAAACCTATTTTTTGGCCCTGGAAAGATGTTTTTCCTGCCTCCGAACTTGTCCGAACACGACCGAACTGTTCGGTCATTCAAGAGTTCGGTTCGGACATTCGGTTCGGATGTCCAAACAGACCGAGTTCAGTCTGAACTCCGAACATTCGAACCGCGTTCGCCCATTCTTACTATTCCACTCAGCGGACACAGACACCTGCAGGGTGAGGTGTTGTGTGCATGAATGGCATGGGGCATGCTGGCCTATCTGAGAGGGGGGCTGCATTGTCAGGCCCATGTGAGTATACTGCAGGAGGGCTTGGCAGAACCTATTCACCTGCATACCCTCCAACAGTACCCTTTTGCCCAGTACACCAATGCGTTTTGTTACCTTGTACTCAACTCCCAGCATTGTTTGGTTTGAATCGGGTTCACAAGACAATGGTGGTCATTAACACCTCATTAATCCAGCTGGAGAAAGAGCTAGCTGTTGGCAATGGAAAGGAAACTGAAATTGCGATTGAAGGCCCTGAGTCATTCATTGCTGGGGATCAGAAACAGCACATCTTTTCTCACTTTAACAAGTTTGGGATAAGCAGGGTTATCAAAGAACAAAGAATGATAACACCCAGGCAGAAGGGAGCTGAAAACTAAAAGAGAAGGGTTATTTGTGAGAGATGATTCTTTAGCTGATGAAAAAGACTGGCTGCTTCCACCTGATCTTCCAAGTGTCTTTAAAACGAAAACTTTAGAGCCAAGGTCAATGCACCCAACTGAGAATTTTGACTACTTGAGTTTGGACTTGAACCATCAGTCCTGCACATACAAACTTACACAGATCCTCTCATGCAGACATTCCTTTTTTCAAGGTCAGCCCCAGAGTTAGTCAGTGGGTCCTTACAAATTCATATAAACACAACAATACAAATAATTCATGCATGCAAAGTTATGCAAATTAGTGCTCGCATGAAATGTACCTATTTCTCTCCATCAAATGTTGGAGGGTATGCACCTGCACAGTGCTCATGTGGGACTGCCAGACCCCACCCCCTGCCACAGTGCCCTCTGCTGCCTCGCCCAGGTAAGCTCTGCCCCCCACCATGCTCTGGTGACCTCCCACACACCCCTGATCCAAGCCTCACAGATTCTGAGACCAACCCTGGGCAGGAGGATCTCCCCCATCAAGGGCTTGAATACCTAGATACCCATTTCAGGGGGCATCTTCTTTAGAAATGGATAGGAGCAACCAGCAACCCCAAACATGTGCATGCCCAAAGGCTACCTATATTTTGACACCTTCACCCTCATCTGGAAAATTGTATGGCACAGGTCCAGCAGCAGAGCGGTTACCCAGTTAGAAAAAGTACTGAGGGAGACAAGAGGAACTGGTGACAGTCCTCTTGCCTGTGGCTGTGCATGTAGGATGACGCAGAACAGCTTCCCAAGCTGCTCAGAATGATAAGAATGACTCAGGTGTAGCCTCCTCTGGTTGGTTATGGAGGAGGGATAGGATCTGCATGTTCCACACTGGAAGGATCCCACACTGTGGGCTAAGATATACCTAAAAGCAATAAAGGCTGCAGCCTTCAACTCATACCAGTGACAGTCTTTGTTCCGCTGTTGCCCATGACAATATGGCATTAACATTCCAGGATAACTGTGTTTGCAAATCACCCCAGGTTCACAATTTTCTGGTCAAAAATATACTTACTTTTGGCCCTGGTGGTCCTGGGTCTCCTTTCTGACACTCACAGCTCTTCCGGTCACACTGAAGGGTTAAAGAGAAACATTTTGAAAAGTTGCCAGGTTTAGACATTTTAAATTTTAGTAGCAATCTGAAATCAGTATTTGTGTTGCAGCTGAAGTACAACAGTGAAAGCACCACCAACAAAAAATAGTTTTACAAAATTTCCTCTTCTGTAACAAATCAGAAATTACTTTTATAAAGAACAATCTGCATTAAGACAACCATTTAAGTGTTTTATTTCAAACTTTATAATCCACTTGCATCATTCAACATTTTAAAATACAGTTTTCTGAATAGTCAGTCCTGCACTCCTGAAAACACTTATTCACAAGCTGTCTGATTGGAATCCATGAGACTACTTGCAATAAGTGATTCCAAGACTTAAATCTGGGCACTTCACACCTGCGGGAAAGGATCATTAGGAAGCCGGCAGAGCAGACACGCATGCAAATTAGTCGGGTGACTGTCTTTGATGAGGTGCGAATGCCACCAGTCGGGTGATTTCCTCTATATTTCTTTACAATCACGATTGACTGAGCTGGATTTCACCTCTCAGTCAATTGTCATTCTAAACACGCATATCAGAGGAAATCAGCTGGCTGTCGGCATTTGCACTTCATCAAAGACGCAGCTAAGCTGAATGCTAATTTGCATGTGTGACTCTCTGCTCTGCTGGCTTCTTAAAGACCCTTTCCCACAGGTGTGAAAGTGGCCTCTACTGGGCATTTTTAATACAGTTATTTCAATTACTTATTTAAATATGCCTAGTTTGTGTAACTATTCCACTTGACCTCATCGTTCCACTTTCATCATTATGTTAACCTGGGAGGGGCTCCATGGCTGAAGGGTGCTTGGTAAAAGCACTGGTCGTCTTTTCTCAACAACTCTCCAGAATCTGCAAGGACTAACTGTCCTTATCTGTTATTCTTGTATGTGTCACTGTTAGTTGTGTATCTCAGTTTGCGAACTTGGACCTGAACCACACTAGCTTCCATCTTGAAACGTAGCCAGACAGCAAGAGTATGGCTGTCATTTCCTGTCAGGGACTAGCGGGCCTGCTGGGAATGGAAACTTAAGAAGTGCTGAAAGCTGTAAAACAGTAAGTGTCCTTGTGATAAGGCCCCGAACAGAGCTTGTTGTTTTGGTACATTGGGTACAGTGGTAAGAACTGACTGTCTTGAGAAAGGAGACAGTAATGACCATTTTGTTTCTGAACAATCAATCACCTCTGATTGATATGTATGTATGATGTAACCATTTCTGACCAATCAGCTCTGATCTTTATGGTTTTTTGTCTTAAACCCTATATAAGGGGCTACCAGCTTGGACCTCATCAACTCTTTCTTTAGTAAGCTGTTCGGAGTCCCTTAAACTGATACTTGTCCACGGCTGGTGTGAATCTAGGAAATAAACCTATTGGTTTTGGTATTCACCCTTGTGTCTGTAAATCCATTGGCTTTCCCCAGTGGGGACAAGGTTAGTGGCTCGGCCCTAGGGAGCCAACAAATAGTATTAGCCACCATGTACAGAGTACCTTGAAATCTCAACTACTATAGGACATGGGTTTTAAGTGGGGTCCTGTAGAAAGCTACATTCCAATGAGACAACCAAATAATCTATACCTGGAGTAGTATGCACCATCTCTCCCCCTTTTGAAGATGAAATAGCTCTTAAACTGGATCTGAGCTAAAATCAAGCACACATGGTCCTTTATACATAACAAGGCCATGTTCCATTGCCCTTCCTGGCTGAGTAGAACATTACCGCAGGAGTAGTCCCACTGAGATAAAAATACTCACTTCAAATAGCTTTAAAATTAGGAAGCAATGGTATCATTCTCAGGGTGATACAGAAAGTTGTATCATTCTCAGGGTGAATAAAGGTGGAAGAATTAGACTGAACAATAACTATCTGACTTCCTAATACTTAGGCCTTAATGAATAATTCTTTGTTGTCCTGTGAGGAAACAAAATTATACAAAACTGTACACTTGTATTCCACCATCATTACTGAAAGAAAAGGTGCAGCTTGATGAGTAAAGCATTTTACACTTCTATATTGCAGTCAATGCATAGAAAACTTACCCGCTCATTGAATAAGGTCTCCTAAAAAAGATAAAAAAGAAATAAAAATAAATTAGTTTTATTTCATCTTCTAATTGTTAGTTTAACCAGGTTATTTCCTACAGAATATATAATTCTTCCTAAGAGAATAAATCAAATAGTTTGAACCTTTCCCAGTCACTACACGTCAGTGAGTACTCATTAACGCAAGCAAGGATTGCACAGTATCTTTATGAAAATAAATGTAACCTGGAAACTGAAACGTATATCTTCTGCACAAGTCAGGGACATAGAAATAGAAAATGGGCAAGACCAAGCTCAAGTGAGAGAATGCAAAAGGGACTCAATGTAAAGAAAAGCCCATAGCAAAAGCATAGGGTGTAGCAGTGCAGCTATGCTTATGTTTCACATCAGAGGGTGTAGGTCTCCTTCTCCATGGTGATCCCCTAGGAAAGCCAATTGTCTTGGGCCTGAAACAATAGGTCAGAGATGAGAAAAATGGATGCTTGGTAGCCACTGTGGCTCTCGGGCATCTGTTGTACGATTCTTCCCACAAGTGCCTGGCTATGGGAGGTAGGAGGGGGTGGCATGGCGTTTCCACGTGTCTCCCTCAGGAGCAAGAGAAACCGACACACCATTTCCACTGAAACAGCACCCTAAGAAGGGGGAGCATGTCATGCACTGCTATTGCAATGCTGCTGCCACAGAACTTGCGAGACCACTTGAGAACCAGAGATTTGATGTGAGGGGGCAGTTGAGAGAAGTCACACAGCCCTGACCCATGGGAAGCTACGACCAATGTAATGTATCTTGTGGCTCTTGGCAATATGAAAATGTGGTTGTGTAGCTCTTGGGTTTGAGAACTTTGCCCACCACCCCTGCAATAGACATCACATGAATGGGGTTTGGGAGTGAGGGTCCTCTTTAGAGGAACAGAAGATAAGAATGGGATCTTCTTCTGAAGGCTCTGAGGCCAAAACTCACCCTACCTGTTGCAGTGGAAAGAGCATCTGTAGTGCATGGTACCATGCTGCACTAAGTGCATGGAGGGTGCAGTATTCTCATTCTACAGCCACCTTAAGAACTGCAGAGCATAACCTGGTAGTTCTGTTGTACTTAGGACCTAAGAAGGAGATGGAATATGTCCCTGGGATATTAAGGTATAATCTTCCACACATGCACTCTGCTCCAGCTCCCGACATTCAAATCCTTCCTAAAAGACTACTTTTTTCTTTGTCAGGCTTCTCCTTTCTTCTCACCCTCATAGATTCCTTGTTTATGCTTCTTTATCCTCAGGATCCCCTTTCTCCCCTTAGCTAACCTGAGCACGTGCACCTGCAACTTCTCAACTTATATTTATTTATTTATTTTTCAAATTTATACCCTGCCCCTCCTGTGAACAGCTTGGGGTGGCTTCCAACAATAAAATATACATAAAAACAAATATAAAACAATTTAAAATACATCAAAAATACAGGGCCCCGGGATACATTAAAACAATAGACAATAAACAGGGTAGGGGAGATAAAAACCCTAACCCACTCCCCCCACCACCACCCCAAAGGCCTGGGCGAACAGCCAGGTTTTACAATACCGCTGGAATATCAACAGGCTTGGGGCCAATTCATACTTCATGAATGTATCCATGTCTCTCCTTATGTGTCCCTCCCCAGCCTTTCATCACCCTTGTAGGCTGTAGAGGTGAGCACTAGGGGCCCATATCATTTTTGTTTTTGTTATTTAAATATGTCGCTTTCATTTTCATAAATATGAAATTTTCATTTTCGTTTTTGCTTTTGTTTTCATTTTCCATTGGTTTCAATAGAAAATACATTTTTGTCTGTAACTTTTTTCTTTTTCATTATATTTGGCTGAACCCTGGAGGGGGATTACCACCAATGGAAAGCAGTAAGTGTACCAAATTTCAAAATAATTGGATAAAGTAATCAAATTTTATAAGTGGTTTAATTATATTATTTTGCAAAAATCTTCATATACAGTCTTAGCTGTAACGTCTTTGCCTCACATTGAATGTAGATGAAATTTGTCAAGTGTACACCCCTTCCCATATTTACTATCTCTGCCAACTTTCAGAAGGATTGCATGAAGGGTCCTAGTGGTATAAGCAATTAAGTTATAAATGTATGTCTGACTGTAACAACTTTGTAGTCCAACCAGTGTACATGAAATTTGGCAGGGATCTATATCACACTTTCACAATTATCTCTGACAAATATCAGAAAGATGTGATAAAGGTTCCCAATTTTATATGCCAGCATATGCAGAGAAGGAGCCTATGCCAGGGATTCTCTTACGTGTCACTGTGGTATAAGACCGGTTTGTGATGCCAATTGGCCATCAGAAATGTCAACCAAATATCCTCATTCTGTGCTGCGACCACCCCAACATCTTTCCCCCACTTGTTACTGAGAAGTCAGAAGCATCTGTTTAGGAAAGAGCCAATAGAGATTCTCTTATGTCCTCTGTCACAGTGCTGCAGGATGTGACTGTAATGATAATTGGCCAGCCTGGATGTGTAAACCATGTCTCCTGATTACTGAGATGCTATTCCCAAAGCCCCAGTTATGTCCCTTTTATGCCCGCCTGAGGGCCTCCCCCTATGCCTGCCTCAAAGCCACTACCGATTGGTCCTGTAAAGCTGGAAGCGTGCAATAATTGGCCAGTAAATATATCTGTCAGTCTTTTGGGTTGCTCCACATCCTTCCTCCCCCTGCCATGCCATACGCCTGCCTCTGACTGGCACTGCATGTGCTGCTGTTTATCTGAATAATGGTCTTCAAGGGAACAATGTGAATTGCTTATAAAATTGGGTCCCTTTATCAAATTGTCCTGTAGTTTGGCTGAGATAACAGGGGAAGGTATACGATACATTCCTACCAAATGCCTTGTAAACAGGATGGGGGGGAAAAAATGTTACAGCTAGAAATGTATTTTCATGTTCATGTCTTATACCATCAGGACCCTTTATCCAATATTTCTGAAAATTGGCAGGGATGTTACGCTTGTGGAGGGACATAATATTTACAGGTTTCATGCAAATTAGATGGAAGATAAAGAAGTTGTAGCCATGAATGTGTATGTAGCTTTTCTTAAAAACACAACATTCAATTGCTTCTAAAATCAGTTTCCTTTATCTAATTGTTTTGAAAAATAGTACACATAAGGCCCTCCATGGGGGTACATTCTCCCCACTTATCATCAGAATTGAATAAAAAACAAAAAAGTTATAGCCGGAAATACGTTTTTCAGTTTTTCCCTTTATTTCAAAAACAAAATGTAATTTTCATTTCTATTTTCATTATTGTTTGTCGTTTTCATTATTGCAATAACAATAATTAAAATGACCATTTTTGTTATTGTTATTGTAATAATGAAAACTACATGCACACCCCTAGTAGGCTGCTATTAAGGCATATAGTATTGCCGCTTTATTATAGTACAATATGCTGTGAGGACTACAGATGTAGTTTGTAGGAGCATGAGTTTGGACAGTTACTGATGTCAGCCTAAAATCATGTCAAGAGAGAGAGCTAAGAGGAAGCTGCCAGACTGGCAGGCATGAGAAATGAGAGCTAGAAGCCTGATAAGAATTTTGATTGCTTAGTAGGGAAGATTTCATCTTATTTGAAATTGCAGTAAGCTAGCTTAATGAATAATCAGTGATTTCTACTGGTATAAGGGGTCTATAAGAATAGCTTTATATTGCAGGTGAACTAGCTGAACAGCTCAGTAACCACCATTCCCAAGCTATGTTCTGATTGCCATCTGAGCATTCAGAACATGGTCCTCGACAGCAGAACATCTCTTCTTCCATCCTTGTCATCTTCTAAAGGGTAAGCAGAACCTCTTCAAAAGGGCTGGCCATACTTTTGAAGTCTGTTTCTTAAAAAATACTCAGGGTATTCTTTTAGGGATTGGGGATTTCTCTCTCATAATCTCAGTTTTGTATTTTTCAGATAATAGTAGGGACCAAGTTAGTCATTTAATGCATTATTGGATCTTATTTTTCATTTACTTTCTCTTTGTGTATAATTATAATTTCTAAACTGCTTTCAGTGATATTCAGTTATTCAGTATCAATTTCAGTTATATTCAGGTATTCAATCATCTGTGTCATCAATATTATCATTAGTAAAGCTTATTTTTTTTACACTTTGTGTCTGTGTCAGTTTCCTGTGTGAGGAGAATCTAGGAGGAACATTAGTTGGTCGAATCTAGATTGGGGGTATTGTCCCATACTACCCTACCTTACACTCTCCTTTTGTTCATTATAAATTGTAAGCCCCAGTCTCTTATCTGGGGCTACCCTGATAGCATCTGCAAAGTCTCGTCCAGTGCAGCTTTTCCAGGTGGTAAGGGGGTTGGTCAGTTCGGCCTTCCTCTGCCTGGAACTAGAGTCTTCTGGTCCCCGCTGTGACATGTTTGTCAAGTACTTCACGAATAAAATCGCTCGGATTCACCATGACTTCGACTCCGTGCTTATGACAATAGGAGAACCAGAGGTTATGGAGGCTCTGTCTTGTCTGGTCTTATGGGATCTGTTTCAGTGGGCGACACCTGCCACTGCGGCGGATGTTCTGGGGGCTGTTTGAGCTACATTTTGTAAACTAGACCCATGCCCGTCTTGGCTGGTTAAGGCCAGCCGGGAGATGCTGGGGCCATTGCTGGCAGTTGTTGTCAGTGCCTCCCTGTGGGGGGGCAGGGTGCTGGACTGCCTCAAAGAGAGCGGCCCCTGCTAAAAAAAACATCACTTGACATTGACTCTCCCGCCAGTTTTCGGCCAGTCTCTAACCTTCCCTTTTTAGGGAAAGTTATTGAGCAGGTGGTGGCTCAGCAGCTGCAGGAGCATCTGGACCGCATCGGTTTTCTTGATCCCTCACAGTCTGGCTTTCACTTGGGTTATGGCACTGAGACTGCATTAGTGGCTTTGGTTGACGACCTTCTTCAGGAACTGGACCATGGTCATTTGACCCTGCTAATCCTATTAGATCTGTCGGCTGCATTTCATACCATTGATTATGAGACACTGATGACCCATTCTTGAATGGTTCTGCTCCTTCCTGGCTGGAAGAACTCAGCGGGCAATGATCAGGGATTGTTCATCTTCTCCCCGGGACCTCACGCATGGAGTTCCGCAAGCCTCTATTCTGTCCCTTCTCTTGTTTAACATGTACATGCAGCTGCTCAGTGAGGTCATGAGACGGTATGAGGTGCGGTGTCATCAGTATGCTGATGACACCCAGCTCTACCTCTGTTCTTCATCCAACCCAGACCTGGCAGTGTCGGTGCTTACCCGATGTCTGGTGGCTGTGGGGGATTGAATGAGGGCGAACCGTCTGAAACTAAATCCTGACAAGATGGAGGTGATGTTGGTGGGGAGGGTGGTGGGTGTGAAGACCCCCATCATTGATGGGGTCCATTCCCCACTGGTCTCTCAGGTTCAGAGTCTGGGGGTACTCCTTGATCTGCAGCTTTGCCTGGATCTCCAGGTTGAGGCTGTGGTGAGGAGTGCTATCCTCCAATTACCTCTGGTGCGATGGCTTTGGCCATATGTCTCGACCTTTGACCTGGCCACTGTCATTCATGCCTTCATCACCTCAAGATTAGACTATTGTAATGCACTCTATGTGGGGCTACCTTTGGTGGCAGTTCGTAAACTGCAGCTGGTGCAGCATATGGTGACCTGTCTCCTTACCGGGACGAGTCACTGTGAGCACATTACACCACTGCTCCGAGCTCTGCACTGGCTACCGATAGTCTTCTGGGCCCGATTCAAAGTGTTGGTGCTTATCTATAAAGCCCTATACGATCTGGGCCCCTCCTATCTGTGAGACCGCCTCACTCTTCATGCCTTGGATCGACCCCTGTAGTCTGCCGGGAGTGCCCTTCTTGATGTCCCCCAGCTGGTACGGGGGGCTACAATGGAGAGGGTATCCTCAGTGGCAGCACTTAGACTGTGGAACTCCCTTCCAGTGGAGGCCTGGATAGCCCTGGAACTTGCCTCATTTTTCGACGACAGTGTAAAACCTGGCTGTTCCGCCAGACCTTTGGTGAGGAAGAAGGGTGAAGGGTGGATGGGGAGGATGGGGTTTTTATTTTCTTATTCTTCTGCTTCCCTTTTATGTGTATTTTATGTATATTTTTAAATGAGGTTTTAACTTTTGTAACCCGCCTAGAGCTGCCTTGGCAGAAGAGGTAAGGTACAAATGATGAATTTTAACATTTTTTTAATTTTAATGTTTTTATACCACCCCCTCATGCACAGCATCTCGGGGCGGCTAAGAACTTTTTAAAACAAATAATATTATAAAATTTAACGTTTAAAATAACCCAACAGTAAAAGCAATAAAACCCCACCCTAACCCAACCCACCCATCCCATCTCCCTTAGCAAAGGCCCGGCAGAACAGCCAGGTCTTACACTGTCTACAAAAAGAGGAGAGGTCTACAGCCAGGCAGAACTCCAATGGGAGGGAGTTCCACAGCCGCGGAGCAGCCACCAAGAATGCTCTCCTCATGGTCAACACCCGGGGAACCTCAAGGAGGGTGCCTCCGGCTGACCGCAGAGGCCGACCCAGAATCCGGAGGGTGAGGCGGTCCTTCAGATAAGTGGGGCCCAGGCCGTTTAGGGCTTTAAAGGTCAAAACCAACCCCTTGAATTGGGCCTGGAAGACTATCGGCAGCCAATGCAGAGAATGAAGCACCGGAGTAATATGCTCGTGATGACTCGTCCCACTAAGGAGACGGGCTGCTGTATTCTGCACCAGCTGCAGTCTCTGGACCATCACCAAGGCTAGCCCCACGTAGAGTGCATTACAGTAGTCCAGCCTAGAGGTAATAAAAGCATGGATGATCATAGCAAGGTCCGAGTCTGAGACATACAGTCTAATCTGTCATGCCAGACATAACTGGCAAAATGTGCCCTTCACCACAGCCACCACCTGGGCATCCAGGCAGTGCTGCGGATCTAGAAGCACCTCCAGACTATGGACCTGAGATACCAGAGGAGGATGGACCCCATCAATGATGGCACAACCATCACCTCCATCTCGTCGGGATTCAACTTCAAGCAGCTCACCTTCATGCAGTCCCCCACTGCTGTCAAACATCAGGTAAGCACCAAGACTGCCAGGCCTGGGTCTGACAAAAAAGAGAGAGATAGTTGGGTGTCATCAGCATATTGATGACACCTTACACCAAACCCTGACAACCTTCCCCAAAGGTTGCATATACACGTTGAGCAGGAGAGGGGATAAGTTGGAACCTTGAGGGACTCCTCACATGAGACCCCAGGGAGAGAGAGAGAGAGAGAGTTAAATAAATAAATAAATAAATAAATAAAAATTAAATTATCATAACTGCTCAGCACCAGGCGTCCTATATAAATAATAATTAAAGTCAAGTCGGTGTGTATGCCATTGACTTCAATGGGTGGAGGATTGCACCCTAAATCTATTTTGGGACACGTGGGAGTACATATATAACCATGGTGATGGCTGTTCATGTTTTCATGCTCATGGTAGAACTAATCACCAAATTTTGTCCTGACAAGTCATACTAACAACACCACTGGGTAAATTATGCATTCATGGTCTTCACCCCACAAGTCTTCCCACTCTGAGATAGCTCTATCCAGAGAAATAATTCCAAGTTTCTTCTGGTGTAACTGACAGATGAATTTGGCATGTACTCAAATTATAATTTTTTCAGTGAAATAACCTTCATAGTCCTCAGTTTCACTAGCTCCATATTTGTATCCATATGCCCCCACACTGACCCTGACAATGTTTTCTAATATTCTTATCAAAGGCCTAAAATATTGTAGGTCACACAAAGAGCTCCAGGCAGTGTCTCACCTACACCTTGTCCCTTGTTTTTTGTCACCCACGGCCATAAGACCAGCGCCGATCCACATGGAGGGATCCTCCAGCCACACCAGTGCTGATCCGCAGGTAGCACCTACACCTGAGGAGGGATCCTCCATTCATTACCAGCACCAATTCTGGCCAATCAGGTCTGGCTCCAGGTGATCTGGGGCGGGACAGGAAGTTCTGGCCACACTCTCCTCTCTCCCTTTATAAGCGGAAGCCACTGAGAAAAT
Source organism: Sphenodon punctatus (assembly GCA_003113815.1). Taxonomy (NCBI): domain Eukaryota; kingdom Metazoa; phylum Chordata; class Lepidosauria; order Sphenodontia; family Sphenodontidae; genus Sphenodon; species Sphenodon punctatus. The sequence goes on from QEPC01011741.1 coordinate 608,163, forward strand.
AGCAGCTTACCAGCTCACTTCCCCAGCTAAGCCTCCCATGCTGCTACCCTTCCCTGCCTCTGCACACCCATCTGCCTCCTTGCCTTCCCAGTCTTCTGCCTTTGCCCTGAGTTAGCTCCATAGAAGTTAGTGCTATCTACTCACCTGGTTTTAACTGAGCTCCAACTTGACTCCACCTCCACCTGATCCTACTGTCTGAAGCCTGTACTATCTGCTCATCTGTGCTCCAACTTGACTACACCTCCAGCTGATCCCACTGTCCTGTCTTCCCTGTGATGATCTGCGCTTTCCATGACATTGCAAGTCAAACACTTACATTGCTGCAGAACAACATTAAGTCAGTGCTGAAAAACAATCTGCTGTGGCTTCACAGCAAAAAATTCCTCACCAAGGCCACCCCTTCACAAAACACTTCTAAATTTGCAGTTTGCTCACTTCCTTGTTAGTGTCTACTCCTTCCCCTCTCCCACTGATGCAGCGAAGGGTATTATATAAATTAGTAGGGGTGGGCGTGCCGGTAAATCCGGTATCCGATAATGCCAGTACTGGGTGTACCGGCATTACCCGAAATCCAGTCCTGTTACCGGATTCCCGGTACCGGATTTTTTTACATTGCAGCCATTTAAATGAATGGCTGCAATGTAAAAAGTCCCACCAAAAAAGTTTAAAAAAAACCCCTCCCCGGTTTCCCCGGAAGGCCTAGAGCGTCTCTGACGCCGGCAGCCACAGCCGGCGCTGAGGCCGCCGGACCGCCCGCCGCCACCACTGCCGCACCCGGAGCTCCGCTGAAATACAAAGGTACAGTCAACTTGTAGTAGGAGTGATTCCTGGGTTGGGGGGGTGTTAAACACACACACCCCAGGGATCGGGTCTATACTTACCGGCGGCTGCGAGGACGCCGCGGCCGCTGGTGCTGGGGGGGGGCTCTTTTTAAAAAAAAAATACAGGCTTAGCAGGGTGGGGGGGTGTCCCCCCTTCCACCCGCGCAGCCTGGGAGGGGGAGGGGGGAGGAATTGTATTCCATTGATTTCAATGGGGACACAGTGCCCCATTGAAATCAATGGAATAAAACCGGTACCGGATACCGGATTTAATCCGAGAATCCGGTTCTTTGAGAACCGGAAAACTGGTAAATCCGGTATCCGGTAATTGCTCCGGGGTCCCACCTCTATAAATTAGGGTTGTGCACAGGATCAAGTATTTGCATTTTTAGTATTTAAATGTGTTTGTATTTGTATCTTTATCTGCATTTACTGCATTTCCCCCATCATTGCCAAAGTGGACAATGCAGTGAACACAGACCCTTGAGAATTGATTATTTTGGCACAGAAGTGCAGTGCGGCTCCGCCAGTATGACAGACCTATAAGGAAAGGAAAATGCAGTCAAAACTGCTGCTGAGTCTGCTACCAATTAAAAAGGGGGATCACTGGTTTGAGGGAGGGTGGAGAATAAAGGTATCTTGGTGGGGAGGTTGTTAGCTTGGGAAGGTGGGCAGGGCATGCGTTTGGCTCAGAGGGATCGCTGGCTTGAGGGAGAGTGAGGCACGATGCAGCTGTCGTGGGAAAGGGGAGAATCAAACATGAGTCTGGCTTGGGGGAATGGTTACTGGCTTGGGGAGAATAAGGCATGACTAGGCTCAGGGGAGATTGCTGGACTGGGGAGAAGGAATGGGACACGGGGTCTGCTCAGATGGGGTGGGGAGTTGTTTCTGGCACAGAGGGGAGTTACTGGCTTGTAGAAAGTGGGATCTCTAGGTGGGAATGGGGCATGAGGTTGGCTCAAGGGGTCACTGGCTTGGGGAGGGGGAATGAAGCTTGCCATTGACTCATAATTTCTCCTTGAATGGGTTCTTCTGGGCTGGGCCTGGCTGTAGGGCTGGAGACTGCAGCAGCCCCTGCAGATGGGGAGGGCTCACTACAGGCTCTCCAAGCAAGCAGCTAAGCTGAGAGTTGGAAAGCAGCCCAACTCCAAGCTGGATATGTCCTGCAGTTTTGAGGGTCCAGTTCAAGACCTTATATATCACATTTTGGGGTAATGTTGGGTTCACTTGAAACCCAAATACACACACCAAGTATTTGCATTTTGAATACGGAAGCCGAAAAGGGCTTGGGGGGTGGGGAGTTAATTCATGTTTTATTGAAACCTGAATGCACAGCCCTAATATAAATGTTACTCTACAGAAAATAACTCCTTATCAGGTGAGAAAATGCTGTGCTAATGATATGCTTTGTGTAGAGTGGAACAAGATGATCTTTAACTAAAACTCTTGAAGCAATGGCCAAAGTGCTTTTTTTTTCCTGCCTATTTCCTTTAGGAAGCTACTTGTGACCTGGGGGTGGGGGACAGAATGGGTGAAGTGGGTGTAGCTCCTTCAGCGGTATATGCCGTATTGACAAAAAGTGGCTCTCACAGCCCAAAGCCAGGAACAGGCAGCAAGTGATCATTGTTGCTATGTTACATATAGTTCACATTTTTAATGATCCAAAACATTTTTCTTGGGATTGTGGAAATGCATTAATAGACTAATTTCAAATTTTTGCAAGCATAACAGGCTGCCTGTAACGTACCGAGCCAGATTCAAGGTGTTGATTTTGATCTATAAAGCCCTGTACGGTCTCGGCCCCGGATATCTCAGCGGGACCGCCTCAGCTTCCGCAACTCATGATGGCCCCTTTAGTCTGCAGGGAGTGCCTTCCTGGAGGTCCCCCGCGTAAAGCGTGGGGCCACAATAGAGAGGGCATTCTCGGTGGTAGGGCCCCGGCTGTGGAACTCCCTTCCGGAGGAAGCCCGCCTGGCTCCAAGTCTGCTGGCTTTC
>QEPC01011741.1:627027-643280 GCA_003113815.1 Sphenodon punctatus
CAATGTATGAAGTGGAAGGTGTTTTGAATTGTAATTGTACTGAATTGTGTTTTTGTGTGTATTTTAAGAAAACTCTTGTACATTTAAGTGTCTTTTTAAACTGTTAAGTTTTTTGTTTTAGTGAATATATATATATATATATATCAGCCGGATCACTCCTATCCACAATCTCCCTTAACAGTTTACAATCCACCAGATTAGGGATCCACTCCTATCCACTTGATCTTAACATTTCACAATCACTGTCAGCAGGGGGTTGATAATATAGCCCTACTTCTATCCGATTTCTGTTAAACTTGGAATTTCCATCCACAGTGATGCCAGGAGAGAATTTGTGTCATTTATGATTTTTATCATGCTTGACACAAGCATGATCTTTAACATACAGGGCTATTCCACCTCCAGTATGATTAACTCTGTCATTTCTATATATTTTGTATCCCGGTATCACACTGTCCCATTGATTGTCCTGATTCCACCATGTTTTTGAGATGCCTATTATATCAATGTCCTCACTTAAAGCTATGACATCATCTGAAAGGCAGGTCCCATGGAATCATTTCCCACCATAGCAGCTTGATGCCCTCCTTCCCCAAGACCAAGATTGGAGGTGGGACTGTTCTACTATGTCCCTGAAGGTCTCCTCTACAAACGTCAAAGTCTGTCTCCACTCCTCTAGCCTCCAGAGACTGTACTCTTTTCTCTGAGCGCTAGGGTCACTTTGCACCAACTGCACACATATGACCTCTCCCCAAGAGGAAGATAATCATACATGATGTTACCCTGGTTGCAAACCACTGGATAGCCCCTGTCCTGCCATTGGGCTTCTACCTGCATCTCCCTAATTACTTTCCCGTTAACTAGGGATTCAAACTCTACAACTCCCAGCTAATAGCCTCTATAACTAGTATTCTTTATAACTCTATAAACTTAGATTTATAAAGGTGAGGGACACTTTTAACTCTAACTTTAAAAAAATAATATTTTTTAAATTAGCTTCCCAACAATGTGGTACCCTTGGACTTCTTCCTAGGGTTACTATACCTCTCCTATAAGAGACGGCTTATGAAAAATACATGGTACAGGGCTGCATTGGTTCCAGTGTAGGGCTGCAACATGTATTTTTCATAAGCAGCCTCTTTTAAAGGGGAGGTATGGTAACTATACTTATTACAGCCTAGAACCTACCCCTCTGAGCCTCCTCTCCCTGTAGCCGAACTTTCACAGTAGCCAAGCTCTCTGCTCATTCTACCTGTCTCTCTTTCCGCATGGGACTCTCTCTGCTTGAGAAGGGGCTCTCACAGGGGAGATACCAGTTTATACAAATGCTAGACCTCAACCCCGCCTACAGCCTATTATTTAAGGCAGGGGTGGGGAACCTCAGGCCCGGGGGTGAAATGTGGCCAGCAACAAGTTTTTATGTGGCCCCTTTCCACTTCCTGGATCTGGCCCTCGGATCCAGTTCTTACCTCCAATCACTGAAAAACTGAGCACAAGGGAAGGGAGCAGAGATGAGGGCATGCACACAAGGGTAGGGGACAGTTCCATGGCACAGCTCCATGATTTGGACCCTCCTTTCCTTGAGTGCATCCTTTAAGCACCCCTGCCCCAACTTCTGTGCGGCCCTCGGAGCTTGTGCAAGCTTTCAAAGTAGCCCCCAGGAGGGAAAAGGTTCCCCACCCCTGGTTTAAGGGATCAAGAAATTAGGGGTGTGCACCAGGCCCCCATATAATTTTTGTTTTTCATTTTTGTTATTTTAAAATGTCATTTTTGTTATCGTTATTAACGACCATGTCATTTTTGTTATCGTTGTCATTATCAGTACCAGTATCGGTATCAGTATCATTTCAAACAAAGATTTTATTTTACACACACACACACACACACACACACACACCTTTCTAAATATAATGTACAGGGAGGAGAAGGGCAGGGAAAGGGAGAACGTAAAATGTAGGGTATGAGGAGGGAAAGGTATTGGTAATACAATGAGGGCTAGGGAGAATTGTTTGTGTGCAAGCACCACAGTTCTGTAAACACAATCTGACAAGCAGAGCTCTCACAGAACTGAGAGAAAAAGCCTGGCCCTCCCATTATAAAGGGTTGCAGTGCCCTCCTGATTTGTTGTGGGGAAGCAGCAGACATTGAGCAATCACAGAGTGCCATGAGACTGCTGGGGCCTGCTTGCGCTGCTCATCAGCCAGCGATACATCCATCAGATATTGCTGAGCTGCTCACCCCTCCCAACACAGGCACAGTTCAAGAGCTCAACCCTGTTTAGGGCTCCAAGATGTCTGCTCTCTCCTCCCCTCTCCACATTTTCCCTCCAAAACCCAACTGTGACAGGACTAACAACAACAATAATGACATTGCCATTTTCAATATTGTTATTCTCGGCTTTCGTTATTGCTATTCTAATTGTCATTTTTGTTATTGCAATAACAAAAACAAAAATGACAATTTTCGTTATTGTTATTGTAATAATGAAAATGACATGCACATCCCCTCTGAATTCCTTTGATCTAAGGTAGGATACTCTCACAGTCAGTTGTTAAAGCAATCAGCCACAATAATGAGCTGAGTCACTGCAACAGCCTCACCCTAGAACAACTTGGAGTAACGTCCTGGTTTTTTATTAGCTGTGCTAGCTCTAGTCACTTATTTAATTTAATTTATTGCATTTACTTATGTACCTACTTACTTATTTTCCATGAATTTTTGGAGACCTACACAGTCTTTCTCCTGGGTTTGTTAAAGGATTGCTATACCAGCTTTATAGCCTTATTGGTCCCTGGACTTCTAAAGACCTACACTAAGGGTGCTTGTCCATGTTACCATGCCAGCTGAAACATAACGAGAAGCAAACTCCAGGCAGGGAAAGTAATATGAGGCTTGGGACGTGGGTGCATGGCTAAAGCGTCATTTGATGTGTCTCCCGTTGTTTTCAATCACGAAAGGCAGGGCACAAAATCCAACCCTACCTTTCATGTTTGAAAACAACGGGAGATATGTTAAATTATGCTTTTAATCATGCACCCATGTTCCAAGCCTCTGTTCTAAGCCTTGCCATCAGCTGTCTGAGGCAGGAGGTGTGTGAGATACAAAGTGTAATAAATAAATACAAATATAAATACATAAATAAAGCTAACCTTTATGAGTTACTGAACCTCACACTCTTCAACTCACAGCTGGTATTTTGCTGAGATATGGTTGCAGTTCTTTTAATACAGACTTAGCTAACCCTAACAAACACTGACAATATAAGGAACAATATGATAAAGGGAAAATCAAGCAGGCTTGCCTGTCCTCGCAGTAGCCAAACTCTCAGCACACTCAGTATGCTTTTGTTTGTGGGTGCTGTAGCCACCCGATGTCCAGGGCCCAGAGAAGTTGAAGGGTGAGGGATACCTTGGCCTTTGCTGACATTTGGGTGAGGCCTGAGGTACAGAGAGGACTGTCAAACCCATCCTGCGAGACTGGCTATATGCTCATTGGGTAACAGGGAACGTGAACCCACTGATGAAGCGCTTCTTGCCCTATACAAGGTTTGGACAAGCGGAGCAGTGCAGAGCACCCTGGGGACCAGGGATATTTTCTGACACAACTGTATGGTAATGCAGAAGATGCTAGAGACGGGGATAAAAGAGACATGTTTGACTGGGGGGTTTATGCAAACTGAGATGGGTTTCCAACCCCACAGTGGACAAGACCCCAATAAAACTGTGTGTTGCTACCTACCCGTACATCACTGTCTCACAGGCAGTTGGTACTCACAAGAGGGCGCCCTTGGCCAACCACAGAGGCCACAATGGAACATAAAAACATATTCTTTTTTAATTCTTTTTATTCTGTGATGTTTTTACGAGTTTTATTGTAGTTTTATTGTTGTTTTATCTGTTTTTAGTCACCCCGGGATGCCGTGGGCATGAGGGGGCAGCCAATAAATGTAAATAAATAAATAAAAATAAAATAATGGTAGAGGTGGTCTTTCAGATAACTGGGGTCCAAGCCGTTTAGGGCTTTATAGGTAAAAAACAGCACCTTGAATTGTGTCCCAAAAGCTATTAGCAGCCAGTGCAGACTCCAGAGCACCAGTGTAATGTGCTCCCGGCGATCCACACCTGACACAAGGCAGGCCTCTGCATTCTGCACCAATTGCAGCTCCCGAAAAGTCATCAAGGGCAGTCCCACGCAGAAGAGGGACTATATGGTTTGGTGATCTAGACACAGATGACTCAATGAAAAGTGGGGTACTACACCACTGAACCTATGGATGACTGTAGTCTAGAGGTCTGCATGGGCTGGAAATGTAGGCCCAAATTGGGCTCAAACCTAACTGCATGGGCCTGACGTGAGCCCAAGTCTGATGCAGCCAGGCTCTTCCAAGGCCTCACATGATGCAACTGGGTAGCCCTGTCCCTCACAGAGTGTTGTGACATCCCAGCACTCTGTTAGAGGAATGACCATGGCAGAACAAGGTAAAGTTGAAGTACTTCCTGCCTTTTTTGCTATGGAGCATCACAATGGCAAAACACTTTGTAGGGGATAAAGCCTCTCATAGCTAGGGAGCCTAGCCCACCCCAAGCCTTATGGGTTTGAACAGACAAAACTAAGTCCCATGGGGCTCAGGTCGTGTTGCAGTCCTATCCTCTCCTTTATTCCCAAGTTTGCTATTGTTTTATTTTGGTGCTAACCCAGCATTTTGTCTTGATCAATGATTTTTTGGCCAATAGCAATGCCTACAAAGTAGACTGAATTATGCTGCCTCAGATCTCTGTTGCTCCTGAAACATTTGTTGTTTAATATATTAGGCCAAATTCTGCTCTCATTTGCATCTGTGTAAATCTGGCAAAAACCAATGTATCTCCAGATGCAGGCTTCCGGCAACTTGTCTATAAAACATTCTCTGACTTCCCTTCTTTATGTGACCCATAGTCAGACAGCATAGTCCATAAAATGTTCAATGCTGTCTTAAAAATGATGAATATGCCTAATGTTGTCAGGTGATGTCCTGATTTCAGAGCATTCCTGCTGTAGCCTATGAGTTCCTAAGGAAATTAAAGGTCCCCCTTGGTAGAATGAATGCTAACACCTGCTTTTCTGAAGCTGAACTTCCTATAGATCAGTGGCCCTTTATCATTTATAGTACGGTGCAACAAAATGATACTGGTGAAATGGAAAATAGTTATCACATGCCCCTTATTAACCATACTATTTATTTAATAAGTTTCTGTATTAACAACAAAAGTATTGGCTATCAACAGAAGGGAACAAAATGATGACCCCTTAAAAGGTTACTTACCAACTGGTTCAGTATTTCATCAGAAAGATTACTGTCATTCAGGGTAAGAACAGGTCTCCCAGGTGGGTCCCCAGATATCAACTGTAATTTTGTTGGGTTGGCAACTTTAGAAAGTCCAATGGTAATGAAAGATATTCCAAGAGCTCTGGCCGCTTCTGATATACCCTGCACATCAGGACTCTTTGGATGGTCAATACCGTCACTCATCAACAAAGCCACTTGAACGCTTCGTTTCCGACCTTCAGTTTTAAACAGTTGAGTAGCATTGGAAATAGCATAAAAGGAGTAGGTCCCATGCCCAATATAATTCATCTTGTTGACTTCCTGCTTAAAGTTCTGCAGGTCTTTCCAGTCTACAAAGTGATGATCAATTTTGACTGTACTGCTAAACTGCATGACTGCCTGTTTAATGACGTACTTCTGGAATTTACTTGGCTTCATCTGGAAAATTTTGTCACTTAAGGTGTTAACAAACTCTTTCTGCTTATCAAATAATATATCTTTTGCACTCTCAGAACTGTCCAAGATAAAGATGATGTCAATGAAGCACGCATCTGTAACAGAACAAGAGATTACAATGAAAATTCTGGTTATAATGTATGTACATGCACATAGGTTCTACAATTAAAGAAGCTACTGACTTTAAAAAAAAAAAAGTGTGGGAGGAGGGCAAGGAAAATTGGGAGGAAGGGAAAATTCTGTTCTAAGGGTATTTTCAGACGTTACGAGACCACACTCAACCACAGTCAATACCCTGTGGTCGGGAATGGCCTCGTAACATCTGTTGGGGAACCGGAAGTTACCCCCCAGTTGTTAACCACAGTCAATCACGGCGGGGAATCACATTCACCATGTGATCAGCGGGGCCGGTGCTGATCGCGTGGTGAATGTGATTCCCTGCCGCGATGAAGGGGATCGTCCCGTCCGGACTGCAACCAGGGCCCGGAATCCCCAGTGGGATTCCAGCCTGTGGTCAATTCGGGCGGGCGCTGTGGACGCATTGGCCATGGCGCCTGCCTGTTTCCCCAGGGGGCGGGCGGCGGGGGAGCGTGGGGGGGCGGGGCCGTGCGGCCGCATGTTGCGCCACATGGCCCCGCCCCCTCCCTGATTCCCCGCTGGGATCAGCCAGCACATCTGTTGGATGTGATGGGCTGATTCCGGCGGGGAATCCAAAGAGTGATTCCGGGACGGGGCGAATGCCACCCCGTCTCGTCTGAAATCACCCTAGGTCAAACTTCACAGAAGTCAATTAAATTTACTTTAGATTTACACCAATGTACTGGAGAGAAGAATTGGGCTCACTATTTAGAATTTAGGTCATGCTTACACGAGAGATGATTTTAAAATTTGTATGAACATGTAAATACAAATTTTCTAGTAGCAAATTTAATATAAAAAGGTTTTATTGAGTTTTTGTTGTGTACATCACTGAAAAGGGAACAATACAACCATGTTGGGTGTTTTTAGACAGATGGGCTGCCCTAGTGCTGGCCATGCCAGTCTGCTTCACTCCCAGGTGGCCCGTCTGTCTGAAGGCAGCCCACCAAATGTTGAATCAGAGGGCAGCCCTATCGATGGCACACTGGAATATCCCAGAGCGCCACGGGCAGAGTGAGCTGGCTAAACCCTGGCACGAGCCAGAAACGGAGCAACTGTCCATCTGATGCACAGACTCACGCTGCGCCTCATGGGTGGAGTAAGGGTGGGGAAACTGTCAGGGCCTTCTCATCCTGACCCAGGCAGGGCTGGAAGCAGGTAGATGTGGGGGTGGGGTTTCAGGGGTTGGCAGCCCTGCGTCCATCTGAAAACACCCACTGTTGTCCAGTGTACTGTAGATGGGAAGTATGTTGTCACATAATCCAGGACTGATTATCACATTAGAAGTACTAGATGTTAATATAATTTATTATTTCCTTGGACATTTTCCTAGTACAAATAGAGACATTTTATATAGCCTATAGCAAATTCTAGGAAAATGGTTTTACCCTGAAGATCATCTTTTCTTGGCCTTTGTCCCTTCTTTCTGTTTTGTCCATAGACTATGGGATTTGTAGCAACAGCCAAAAGCAAAACACAGAAGACAGAATGTTTTTTCCACATGATTGTAATCCAAAATCTGATGACTTACAGCTTCTGTTCAAAGGAAACAAACTTCTAAATATTTCATAAATATAGAATGATTACATATTATAGAAACACAGCACAGTTTTACATGAAGCACCTTTCATTACCCGCATACTCTATCTTAAAAAGGTTTATAAAATAATAATTTAAAGTACTGGCAACACAATGATTTTATGTGTGGGATAAGCACACAACCTGACATCCTTAAAAGTCACAATATGTTGTACTGATATAAATATTGGTCAGGAATCCTATTATTCCCGACACTTTGTAAAATGTTCAATGCCATATTTAATTTTTATTTTGGTATACAACTGATACTATAAAAGAGAACTTCAGTTAACATATATACTTATTTAAGATGAATTAAGCTATAACAAATATATTAGAAATCAATTATTGTAGATTTGATTCTGCAGACATGGAAATAGGTTTATTAACATGCAGGAAGGAACTTATTTTTCATCTCTCTCTAAAAAAATTTTAAAAGACAAAGTACCATATATAATGCTGTTTTTAAAAGGAAATGGTTACTATTGAACATGCACAATTCATTCTAACCAGATATATAGAATACTGTCTATAAGGTAAAAACACCATAGGATCACAACTACTAAATATGCTGATAAACTTAATATATTGTAACGTTTTTCTTTTAACTAACTTCAAGAACATGTATTAAATCAACTTCTAAAAACCCTACAGTTTAAAATAATTCATTTTAAACATAATTTACATTAAAGGTTACAAAGAGATTTCATCTGATAAACCAAAAGTCATTCTTAAATATTATTTTTGAACTCCATCCAATATATTCTTGTTTAAAAATCATTAATGAGAAAATGAAAGACAAAAACATTATAATGACAGAGTAAATAGTATTATAACAAATAAGAAATTTTCCAAACCTTTTTTTATACTTATTGTTCAGGCTTCATCTGAATTTATTTCATTATGAGAAAAAGTTTTCTAAACTATTAATATCTTACCTTATAGAGCATTCAAACAGCAAACTGAGAAATAAATAATCCGTAAACTGATATAAACTGGAAAATGCATTTATTTTTTTTAAAATAGCCTATTGCAAATAAATAGTCTGTGTGGTTGCATACAAGTGCACCTTATATCTGAAGCCTTCATGATCCTTTATTCATGTTTTTGTTAGTCCAATTTGAATCCAGAGTGGTTAGGCATTTAGCCAGGGAGGAGTTCTGGGAACTGTGAGTTTAAAGGAACAGTGAGTTTAAAGGAACCTTATGCATTTTTCAAAGTACAAATTGACTGCATTTTGTATTTTTATAAATTCAGGAGATATTTTTGCCAACATCATGCAGTCAGGTAAGTATGCCTTTCAGCACCATAACTTTCCTCTCCTCCACATTGATGTATTGCAGAGCATTTGTTGGAGGGGACAAGTCCAAAAACAGTCACAGTATAACACAGTACAACACTGGTTTATATTTTATAGCACTTGCTTCCAAATGGGACAGCATAACCTTTTCAAGTAAAATGATATAATTAAGGTGGTAAATAAAAAACAATAAAAAGTAATTTCTTATCTTCGAAGACCAGAATGTACCATTATGATCAGTTAAGGTGTTAAAAACCGGGAAGATAACCCCATGCGTAGGCTGTGAATATCATAGGACAGACACTCACCTGCATCTTGTGGGTGTTGGCACACAACAGATGAATGCAGGTTGGATATTGAGTATCTGGTATCCCCTGCACATGGTCCCCATGGTCCTCTTCCTGCTTGGCTCCCAGGGAAGAAGTTGAGTGGGAAGGGGGCCAGGGTGCTGAGCTCCCTTCCTGTTGCCTGGCTGCTTCCCTGAGCAGCTGGGAAAAGGAAGGAGCCTTGGCACACCAGCTGCCAACCTGGCTGGGCTCTTTGCAAGGTGGGAAGGAGCCCAGTGGGGATAGTGCCCTGAGCTGCCGTATAGTCCCCCCTGTTCTCCTTCTAACTGGCACCATGCTCTAGCTTCAATCCTAGCTTCTCTCCTTCCCTGTGGGATGGAGATCTAAAAGCAGGGGGAAGCGTCACGTACAGGGAAGGAGCCTTCCTTGGTTGTGACTCTCCCCCCTGCAAAACAGATGGCATGCACACCCAGACAGAGTCCTCCTAAATACTGAGGAGGATGCCATGCGGGGGAACACAGACAGATCTCGGAATACAAGCAGTGATGTGGGGTGGAAACTTTTCTGCAGAAAATTTGCCACAACGGAAACTTTCTGGAAAAGTTTCCATTGTCAAATTTTCCAGGGCTATAGGAAATTTTGCACAGGAAAATGTTCCAATTGAATTTTTTCTTATGCAAATCTTATGCAAATTAATGTTAATGCAATAAGAAAAATGTTCCGATTCAAAAATTTCCAGAAAACCCACATCACTGAACACAACATATATTCCTGGTCTGTATCTGCCTAGTAAATGGCCTGATAGACACCCACTCTTGGGTGGCTATCGGCCGCTTATTAACACCCTCGGTGTANTTACCCTGAAGATCATCTTTTCTTGGCCTTTGTCCCTTCTTTCTGTTTTGTCCATAGACTATGGGATTTGTAGCAACAGCCAAAAGCAAAACACAGAAGACAGAATGTTTTTTCCACATGATTGTAATCCAAAATCTGATGACTTACAGCTTCTGTTCAAAGGAAACAAACTTCTAAATATTTCATAAATATAGAATGATTACATATTATAGAAACACAGCACAGTTTTACATGAAGCACCTTTCATTACCCGCATACTCTATCTTAAAAAGGTTTATAAAATAATAATTTAAAGTACTGGCAACACAATGATTTTATGTGTGGGATAAGCACACAACCTGACATCCTTAAAAGTCACAATATGTTGTACTGATATAAATATTGGTCAGGAATCCTATTATTCCCGACACTTTGTAAAATGTTCAATGCCATATTTAATTTTTATTTTGGTATACAACTGATACTATAAAAGAGAACTTCAGTTAACATATATACTTATTTAAGATGAATTAAGCTATAACAAATATATTAGAAATCAATTATTGTAGATTTGATTCTGCAGACATGGAAATAGGTTTATTAACATGCAGGAAGGAACTTATTTTTCATCTCTCTCTAAAAAAATTTTAAAAGACAAAGTACCATATATAATGCTGTTTTTAAAAGGAAATGGTTACTATTGAACATGCACAATTCATTCTAACCAGATATATAGAATACTGTCTATAAGGTAAAAACACCATAGGATCACAACTACTAAATATGCTGATAAACTTAATATATTGTAACGTTTTTCTTTTAACTAACTTCAAGAACATGTATTAAATCAACTTCTAAAAACCCTACAGTTTAAAATAATTCATTTTAAACATAATTTACATTAAAGGTTACAAAGAGATTTCATCTGATAAACCAAAAGTCATTCTTAAATATTATTTTTGAACTCCATCCAATATATTCTTGTTTAAAAATCATTAATGAGAAAATGAAAGACAAAAACATTAAAATGACAGAGTAAATAGTATTATAACAAATAAGAAATTTTCCAAACCGTTTTTTATACTTATTGTTCAGGCTTCATCTGAATTTATTTCATTAAGAGAAAAAGTTTTCTAAACTATTAATATCTTACCTTATAGAGCATTCAAACAGCAAACTGAGAAATAAATAATCCGTAAACTGATATAAACTGGAAAATGCATTTATTTTTTTTAAAATAGCCTATTGCAAATAAATAGTCTGTGTGGTTGCATACAAGTGCACCTTATATCTGAAGCCTTCATGATCCTTTATTCATGTTTTTGTTAGTCCAATTTGAATCCAGAGTGGTTAGGCATTTAGCCAGGGAGGAGTTCTGGGAACTGTGAGTTTAAAGGAACAGTGAGTTTAAAGGAACCTTATGCATTTTTCAAAGTACAAATTGACTGCATTTTGTATTTTTATAAATTCAGGAGATATTTTTGCCAACATCATGCAGTCAGGTAAGTATGCCTTTCAGCACCATAACTTTCCTCTCCTCCACATTGATGTATTGCAGAGCATTTGTTGGAGGGGACAAGTCCAAAAACAGTCACAGTATAACACAGTACAACACTGGTTTATATTTTATAGCACTTGCTTCCAAATGGGACAGCATAACCTTTTCAAGTAAAATGATATAATTAAGGTGGTAAATAAAAAACAATAAAAAGTAATTTCTTATCTTCTAAGACCAGAATGTACCATTATGATCAGTTAAGGTGTTAAAAACCGGGAAGATAACCCCATGCGTAGGCTGTGAATATCATAGGACAGACACTCACCTGCATCTTGTGGGTGTTGGCACACAACAGATGAATGCAGGTTGGATATTGAGTATCTGGTATCCCCTGCACATGGTCCCCATGGTCCTCTTCCTGCTTGGCTCCCAGGGAAGAAGTTGAGTGGGAAGGGGGCCAGGGTGCTGAGCTCCCTTCCTGTTGCCTGGCTGCTTCCCTGAGCAGCTGGGAGAAGGAAGGAGCCTTGGCACACCAGCTGCCAACCTGGCTGGGCTCTTTGCAAGGTGGGAAGGAGCCCAGTGGGGATAGTGCCCTGAGCCGCCGTATAGTCCCCCCTGTTCTCCTTCTAACTGGCACCATGCTCTAGCTTCAATCCTAGCTTCTCTCCTTCCCTGTGGGATGGAGATCTAAAAGCAGGGGGAAGCGTCACGTACAGGGAAGGAGCCTTCCTTGGTTGTGACTCTCCCCCCTGCAAAACAGATGGCATGCACACCCAGATAGAGTCCTCCTAAATACTGAGGAGGATGCCATGCGGGGGAACACAGACAGATCTCGGAACACAAGCAGTGATGTGGGGTGGAAACTTTTCTGCAGAAAATTTGCCACAACGGAAACTTTCTGGAAAAGTTTCCATTGTCAAATTTTCCAGGGCTATAGGAAATTTTGCACAGGAAAATGTTCCAATTGAATTTTTTCTTATGCAAATCTTATGCAAATTAATGTTAATGCAATAAGAAAAATGTTCCGATTCAAAAATTTCCAGAAAACCCACATCACTGAACACAACATATATTCCTGGTCTGTATCTGCCTAGTAAATGGCCTGATAGACACCCACTCTTGGGTGGCTATCGGCCGCTTATTAACACCCTCGGTGTATCGGCATTGAGGCCAATACATTTGCAAGTGAACTAGAACTATCTTTTTGAAAGCCAACAGGCATTGATTTACAGATTCCAACTTCTATTTCCTTCAGCCATATAGCCTAACTGGTTAGAAAACATTATATTTTTAGTTTAAATCATATATAAATAATGTCCTTCACTAGGTTGCCTGCTTTGCTTACCCCAGGTCTCTAGAGTAAGGCCTCATGGGGAGGTAATACAATCGTATCAAGGGCCCCAAGCTCAGGGACCTCCACCAATATACAAAAAAATTTATTTTCTGAAGTAAAGCTTGGCATATACTGAGTCTTTGGGAGAAGACTACAGCTGGCATCTGTGTAAATAAACTACTGGTCTCTCCCAAAATTGGACTGGGCAGCCAGAATGTACAAGGTCACCAAATTTTTCTCAACAGATCTGCCTAGAGTAGCACCATAGCCACCTGCACAAGATTAAATTTGAAGCTCTGCTCAGGCAGGTTCCTACATTTTGGGTCACCATACTTCTAAAATGTGTGTATGCAACCATCAAGGCTTTATGTTATTATTCTGATTTCAGACTTGAATCAAACTATGGATCTTTCTTGCTAAATTCTTAGTGTTGATAATATTCATTAAACTGCCCAGTAAGGAGGTTATTCAACACCTTTCTAAATATTCAAGTCTTTGGACTACAATAATGTTATTCATACGCCCTGAATGGCACTACGGTCATCCACGGCCCAGCTGGCCCTGTTCCACCTCCAGCCCTATCAGGAGCCCTTAAAAGAAATATGCATTCTGAGAGTGATGTGTTGCAATTCCTGCATGTCCAGAACCAGCAGCAACTGCACCCACTCCTAGGAGTCATGGGCGGCACAGGGTTAATGCCTTATGTGGCTTCTTGGTTCATGGTTTCCATGGCTGTGTGTCATGGCAGAGGACAGGCAGTTGGGCGGAGCTTGGGGGATGTTGCTGGGAAGGTGGAACGGCTGCCCATGTGAGTTGTTTGGAGGGGTCAGTTGGTGGCTGTGGGAGTGTGTGGCCATGGTGGCCACACATTAGAATTCCTCCCCAGTTGCTACACACCTGTGCCACTCAGCGGCCATGGACCCCCGGCTTCCTAGGCTTGCTCGTTTACACACACCCAGTGTCATCAGAGTTCCATTTTTAGACCATTGAAAGAAAATTTGATTTTTTTCAAACAACAAATTTGAAGTTAACATGAGCTGTGTGTAGAAGAATATTCTGCTGATGTTTTGTCAAAAATGCAGGTCTGTTTGATCAAAGTGAATAGTGGACAAATTCTTAATTTGGTCTTACACAAGGAGGGGATTTGGCTCCACCTTGTGGCATACCATTGGAGTGAAATGCATTCATATAGCTGAACTAAAAAACTGCTGATCTCACATACTTTCCAACCATCCATGTTTGCTCTTGTTTACTTGATTTAGTTAGATGCAGAAAGTAGGTAAATTGAAAAGTATTTGAAAACAAAGGAGTAAGGGTGGAACAAGGCACGAGCAGAGTCAAGACAGAATACCAGGAGCAAGTAGTAAAAGGTAAGGTTCAAAGGTAGGAGTGTTCAACAGGGCCTGGGTGGGTGTATTAACAAGCCAGGAGCTGTACCACTGAGTACACTAGAGCCCTGCATGTCAAGTTGAGCCCAAGTTACATCCTATTCTTAAAACCATAAATCCAGGCAATTTTATGCCATTTTATCAGGTCCAATGATCAGGACTTTTGTGCTCCAATGAACTTCCCATCCCAAGAAACCTTGCCCCTTGACTCCTGAATCACCAGGTTCAGGCCCTTCTGCGAACAGGATCTGCTGTGACTGCTACCAATCAGTCTATCTCCCTGACAGCAATACCTGCTGCTAATCCAATTATACAACATGATAAAACTACCTTGTGTGAGGAAATAGTTTTCTCCAGAATCCAGATGTTTTCCCAATATTTATCAGTCCCTTAAGATGCATTCATTTGTGAACAAAGCTTCCACCTGATTTTCTCCTAATGTCATTACCATTTGTATTTTGTCAAATAAAAAATGTCTAGCAGCCTGATGTGCACTTGTGGAGAAAATGGATTAATCTGCCAAAGAGTGAAGAGGTTTAGCAGTCTGACTCTGTAGCACTAAGCTTGAAAAGTCCATTTGTTGTTCCTCATGTCAGCATATTCAAATCACTGTTTACCTAAAGAATTTTCATCACCATTAACATTTCTTGATTGGTCTTTGCTCAAAGAGTCTGCCCTAACTAAAGTGTAGTCTAATCCACAATACACAGCTTCATAAGCTGTCTGTGGGAGCCTTTTTGGAGGTTCCTCGGGCAAGGAAGGTGGCCACCGATGTTAGATCTTTTTCGGTGGCCGCCCCTGTGCTGTGGAATTCGCTCCCGGAGGAGGCTCGGTTGGCTCCCACTCTCCTGTTGTTTCGGCATGTATGTAAAACCTGGCTGTTCCGTCAGGCTTTTGGCGAGGGGTAGGAGTGGGGTTTCTTCACATATTGTATTTTTAAATTGTTTTTTAAAAATGTATATTGTTTTTATTGAATGTTGTTCGCCGCCCCGGCTGTCCTGAGGGCAGGTGGGGCGGGATATATATTTTAAATAAATAAATAAAAATAAAAATAAGAACAGAAGTATAGAAGATTCTTAGCTGGGTTTCATTCTACCAGGAGCCTCCTTTTTGATGAGCCTTCATCAAAAGCAATTTGCTTCCCTTCCTTGATCAAAGTAGAGCATCACAATCCCTTCATTGAAGAGTATGAAGCTTTCCATAGAGGTCATCCTTTTAGCCATTTTGAGCTTCCCTCCTCTCTTGTCACAGTTTGTCAAGGTAGTACAAATCACCGCTAAAAAAAGTATATTGGCAACAGATTTTAATATCTATAACCCTATTACGTGTAGCAAATAGGGATGGGCGAATGCGGTTCGGAAGTTCAGAGTTCGGCCCGAACTCGGCCTGTTCAGATGACCGAACCCGAACCCAAATCTGAACATGAACTGAGCGAACCAAACTCAGTTCTGAACATCGAAATGACCAAACAGTTCAGTCAGTTCGGATCACGTTCGGGTGGCAAAAAAAGTGTCACTGGAAGGTCAAACGTGACAGGGAGGGGTAGTCAGCTGAGGAGCAGACTTCCAGGCACCAGGCGTGAAGAGGCTTGGAGTAGCAGCCAGCTTGTCCAATCACCATCCCTTTTTGCCTCAGACCACTGGCTTCACAGTCTGCGATTGGCCACGGGCTAGGCTGCATGGAGTCAATGGGGCTTGCGGTGAGGCGGGCGCAGCAAGAAACAAAACTGATTGCCTCCCCCCTTCCCAACACCTTCTGAACTAGTCACTGTTCCTGAAGGCTCCCTTTCCCAGCATTTCCCAGCTCCCCAATCCACTGCCATCCTCCTCCCGTTTCACCCATCCAACCTATCTACCCCCATATTCTCATTCATTTATTTAGCTTAGCTTAGATAGATTTAGTGGTTATTTTTTTGTTTTTACCCCTCCCTGTGTTCCCTATGTTCAATCTTCCTTCCTTCCTCCCCCCTCCATTGAATCCTTTCCCTCTCCCATATATTCCATCCCAGATTCCCTTCCCTTTCCCTGTTTTTTCATTTAGAGTAGGATTATTAGATTGATGTAGGTTTCATTTAAGTTTTGTACCCCTCCTTGTGTTGTCTGTGATTCCCCCCATCCGACAGATAGACAGATAGAT
>QEPC01011741.1:647343-662801 GCA_003113815.1 Sphenodon punctatus
TGCACCTGAGGGGTGGACTGTAAAAGACATTAAAAATTGTGCAATGTAACTGTAAAATGTAGAAATTTTATTAAATGTATGTATTTCAAAGGCCATTGTAGAAAACAAGCAAATACTGAACGAACAAACAAACAAATCAACAACTAAAGACAAGGTAATATGCAATTTTTATAAACTTAAAATAAAGAAACTTTAAAATACAAAGTATCTTAAATGTTTTCATTTGAAACCCTGAAATAACCTTACTCTACCGTAATTTGATTTAAGGGGTACAAAGATGGAGCGTTGGTTGGCTGAGAAGACCAGCAGCAGCAACAGCAATCCTGGCCATAAATCAAAAATCTCGGCCCGTGAACGTGCTACAGAATTTAAAGTTTTTCACGAGGATGGTGGGAAACTGTTTTGCACCTGCTGCAATCTTTTGCTTGATCATTCACGAAGATCAACAATCACGGACCACCTTAAATCAAAAAATCACTCAAAGAGGAAAGCAGACTGTGATGAGAGACAGGTGAGAGACACTCTTATTTCTGACCTCTCTGTCCAACTGTAGTTGTTCAAACAGGTATCCTGTACTTATTACTTTTGTCTTTATTCCAGGCAAGCAAGAAGCAGAGGACCATAACAACTTGTATTAGGAACCAGACAGAGGCTCAAGAATGCAAGAAAGGGCTTGCATGTGACTTTGTTCAGACACTCCTAGAAGCGAACATCCCACTTCAGAAAGCAGACCATCCTTCTGTACGTACGTTTCTGATGTGTCATGTGAAGAATGCCAGTTCTTTGCCTTCTGCAGACCAACTCCGCAAAGTTTACTTTCCTGACATGTATGAAAATGAGAAACACTTACTGAAAAATGAGACTCTTGCTGGTAAGATGATTGCCCTCATTGTAGACAAGACTTGTGATGCAGAGCAATGGTGTGTTCTAAATGTCCTGGCTGCTCCTTTGGAAAAGGATGCCACTGGAAGGTTTCGGCCTTATCTTTTGGACACTGTATTCTTGGACAGTGTTGATCACGGAGTTGTAGCAAGATCAGTTGTTCAGGCACTCAGTTAATACAATATTGCTTTTGAAAACGTATATTTTTTCACTAGTGACAATGCTTCATATATGAAGAAGGCTTTCTCTGCTGGTCTGAAAATACTTCTAATGAACTGCATCCATATTACTTGCCTTGCTCATATACTTGATCTTATTGTGGGCGAATTGCAAAGGCCTTTTGAGCTTACAACGTCATTCATGAAGATGTTTCGAAAGCTCTTCCTTGCCAAGCAAACGGAAAAGCAGATACCTGAACCACTTCCAGCAATGTGATCCTGCCAAGAGAGCCACAGTGCCACCAGATCCCTGTGCAACACGGTGGAGCTCCTTCTTTAGGGCTGCTGTTTACCACAAGGATCATATAAATTAACATCAGTTGGCCTTTATTCAGAAGGAAGTGGATCAGGGTGTTCCATGTGAAACAGTGAAAAGATTACAGGTAAATGTTATTTTAATAAACAGGTGTGTAAAACATAGAGTTAACTACTGAGGATAAAAATTTCCTTCAGGACTAACTATGGATTTTTTTTTTCTTTTCAGATACTACTTTCTGACAGGAAGACATATGTCAGGGTTCAGATGGAGCTGGCATTCTTAGCAGAAAAAACAGCCTCCTTGTGTGCTCTCCTGGACAAATTTCAGTCCCAGGTCCCTATTGGCATAGAAGTTGTGGTTTTGCTGGAAGAGTTGCACATCCATCTGGAGACAAATGTACAGCTGACAGCAGAATCCTGTAAGAACTTCCTGTATGCTGAAGAGGAGGAAGACTTAACCCTGTCTCTTTGGCCACAGATGGTAACCAAGTTCAAAGAGGCTTTTAAAGGATCAGCACTTAAACTGGGCAAATACATGTCCACAGAGGGTCAGCCAGAGTATTCCTTCTTGAAAGCAGTGAGATTTTTTGATCCTGCTAAGATTTCCTTCCTCAGTATGAACAAGGATGATCTTCGGGATTGTATTCCAGAACTGAATATGGTACCAGAGGAAGACTTGACTGTCTACCAGAAGATCCCTGCACCACAGTATGTAAATAATTGTGCAAAGGACTCTGTTAAAAAGAACCTGGACATGTTATGGAATATTGCCTTGGACAGGGTCAAGGTGGCACTAGCTAGAATAAATTCCGTTACAACATCTGCTGATGCTGAACGGAGTTTCAGTGTGCATAATTTGATATTTGCACAAAATTGTAGAAATATGTCTGAGGACAGCATCAGGAAGGCGGTGTTTATATATTTCAATATTAATAATGCTAACAAATAATGCCAGTGTTTGTATATTCAGTTCTTTATCTCTCTAATTTATGTTAAAGTATAGGGTGAAGATGGAATAAACAGTATTTTTGTTTTTCCTTTTGTCTTTTTATTCAAAATGCATGCTGGGAAAGTATGCATAATTATGCAAGTCAAGCTAATTATACAAATTTTATGTTCGCGGTAAATTTGCAGAACTTGGCAGCAGTGCTTGTGGTAAATTTGCAGAACTGGACATTGCTGAATGCAGAATTGAAATTTTTTGGGTGCAGTCAACTCGGATCCCTGTGAACAAGTAATCAGCCAGCAGCGCAGGGGGACCTAATGGTAAGGGCCCCAACCCCGGTCAGCATAGGGCTTTGAGTAAAGCTCTGGGCGATTGCCCATGGTGAGCGGACGTGCACTATGTGGTGGAGGGTTTCAAGAATGGGGATTCCTGCTGGTGATTTTGCATACAGAGCTTGGGTGGAGAACTTGAAGTCAATTAGGGGGTTGGAGAACTTGGTGCATGCCAAGCTCCAAAAGGAAATTTCGGAAGGCAGGGTGGCAGGTCCATCCAGGGCCTATGGAGGCCCTGTATGTATCCCCGTTGAGTATAGTTCCTAAGAAGGCGCCAGGAGAGTTTCGCCTCATTCACCACCTCTCCTACCCAAAAGGGGGGTTGTTCAATGACGCGATCCTAGCTGAGCTCTGCACCGTTCGCTACGTGTCGTTTGATGCCACGATTGAGATGGCAAGAGCATGTGGCCCAGGGGCATGTGGCCGGCCACCCCTCACCGGGTCAAGGTTTCTTTGCAAGGAAACTGATTGAGGCCTGGTCACAGCAGAGAGCCCCCTTGATGGATGGAAGGCTCCCCATCACCCCACAAATCCTTCTCGATATTTCCAACAAACCAAGCAAGGTTTGCTTTAATGATTTCGAGGTCCTACTATTCGATGCCGCATTTAAACTGGCTTTTTGGGGGGCTTTCTGAGTCTCTGAATTAACAGCAGCATCGAAGCACAACCAGGCCTCCAGAGTGATTAACGATAGGGATGTGAGGGCCACCCTGCATTCTATCTCCATATTACTACGTGCTTCTAAAATGAATCAGCATCAGCGTGGTCAGGAGATCTCATTGTCAAGGGCGGGATATACGCTGTTGTGCCCGGTGGCAGCGGTTACAAAGTACAGGGAGGTTCGCCCTTTGCTCTGAGGCCCTTTCCTCGTGCACCAGGATGGCACGGCCATGACGTGCCATCAATTCAGTGCTGTGCTGCATATGGCCTTGTCTAGGGCAGAGCTGCTGGCTCACAGGTTTGCTTCGCACTCCTTTCGGATTGAAGTGGCAAGCTATGCCTCCGTGATAGGCATGGAAGCTAGATAGTGAGTGGAGCTAGAGCAGGGACGGACAGCTTCCAACCCACGCTTAGGAGGGAGGGGTGAGCTATGCATCGGCAAGACCGGGTGGTCCCCTTTGGCGGCCACCGCCTCCCTCCTACTTTGGTCACGACAGGGCTTCAACCTCCTCGACCAGCTGGGCGGCTGGAGTAAGAGTGACCTAATGCACACAAGGTTTGTGGTACCGAGGGACATTGGGCCGCACAGTTAGGAATGTTAATGAATCAGTTTAAAAGCAGAGTTTGAGGTAGGACCCAGGAGGGGTATACCCCTCCCCCAATGTTTTAATGTTGTCAATAAACTGTGCGGCCTTTTAAACCCAATTACTGTGTTTCGTGTCTTCTTCTGGGTGCCAGGGCAAGGGACTGCTCTGATGCAGTGTGTGGAACTGGAATTAATTTGCCTTTGCTTGCTGGTTATGGGTGGCACTGCTTTTTGTTAGCTGCTGGGACCTGGGTGAGTAGTAGCACAGGCGGGCTTCCTTGGTGGCAGGGAGTTGGGGGGGTATGGGAATTGAGTTGTCTAGATTTGTTGTCATTTTAATTCTCACTCAGCATGCAGTGGGATGAGGTCTTTTGCTTGTTTTCTGTGCCTTTGAGTCTTTTTTCAAGCTAATGGAAAAAGAAAACTGTGGTTTTGGGTTTCAATGCCAGTGGTTTTAGTGGGAGAAATGTATGGTTGGATTGCATTTCAATCCTCACTCAGCATGCAGTGGGGTGAGGTCTCCTGCTCATTTTCTGCAGCTTGGAGTCTTTTTTCAAGCTGTTTGGTTTTTACTCCAGAGTGGCACTGGAGTGGAAAGGTGTTTGTTGCTGAAAACATAAAGCAGGGCTGGATGGACCATAGGTGATTCTGACCCAAACGTAGGTTTTTCTGTTTGCTTAAAACTGTGCAGCTTTTCCTGCGCAGCAAATGTTAATGCTCATACAGCCCTCTAGCAGGGGGAAGAGAAGCCGCATTATCCCCTTGCTGGGAAAGGGCACACACAGCAAGTCAGTGGCACAGCCAAGAAGAGAATCCAGAGATTTTGTCTTGCAGTTCCATGCTCAGTTCACTAGAAAAGACTTCCTCCACAAACCAGAAATGGGTCCCTCCTCCCTAGTGAGCTTACAATCTAAGGAGGACATGGAGGCGGGCAAGGGGAGCATGGGGAGGGGGGGGGGGGACAGACACACATATTTCCCATTTTTTTACAGATGGAGAATTGAGGCTGTAAAATTCCATGTTAATTTCAAAATTCTGGTGGACTCTGCAGCCATGCCCACCGTTGGCTTGGTTCCGCCCACTCCCTCCCAGACTTAAAACCCACCCGTCGCCACTGCAGCAAAGCCAATGGGATAATAAAGGAAGAAACCGTGACTCAGGACATCCCACAATGGGAACCAATTCAGTTATGGTGGATTGGGAAGTCTGATGCCAGGACGCAGGGCTCAACCTGGCCCAATCTACAAAGTGATTGAGGCGACCTGGTGCTTTTCACCACAGGAACTGGATGCCTTGCTGAGCCAGTGGGGTCACAAACTCAGACAGGATTTTAATCACTTCTTGGCTTGGTGGCTCCAGGGTTTAGAAGCCCTAAGGCAGTTTTCCTGCCCAGAACGTGTCCTTCAGCATTGGTGTGGCTGTGACCCAGCTTTATGGGACAGATCACCTCCTGGTGGCTTTTGGCTCCAGGCTGTTACCTGCTGTGTAATTACACAGGTGCCTACTGATTGGGTCTGGACAGGTTTTTGGTCACCGGTTAAAGGATTAATTGTAAGTTTACACTGTGAAGTGATTTTTTATGTTAAAGCAGCAGCTTTTTGTTAGCATTTTTCTTTGAAAACTGACTGCCTTCCTGCCTTGGATGCCTTGCAGAGTTACTCCTGCTCTTTGAAACAGAGGAGCGGTTCCCTTTGTGTCTCTTCCCTTTAGGGATGGGCAAACGCGGTTCGGAGTTCGGACCGAACTCGGTCTTTTCAGACGTCTGAACCAAACGTCTGAACCGAACTCTCGAACGACCGAACAGTTCGGTCGTGTTCGGATGAGTTTGGGGGCAAGAAAAACCTCTTTCCAGGTTCAAAAATTAGGTTTCGGTTTTGATTTCGGTATTTTTGAATGTTCGGCCAAACCGAACTCGGCTGAACCGAACCATCGAACCCGAACTCGGGTTTCGAATCGATCGAACAGCCAAACATCCGAACAGCATTTTGTTCTCCCATCCCTACTTCCCTTCCCAGTTTTGTAAACCTCACCTTTGGTTTTTGTGCTGGGACAGCTGTCACCAGTAGCTCTCTCAAATGCATTTTGTGACTGCTATTGGCGATTGGATTATTTTAATTGTACCTTGGATTTGGCCTGTGTGCCATCTGTAACATGAATATTTGAACCTGCCTGAGTTTGGCTCAGGCCAGCATTTATAGGATTAACCTCTTGAGAAAATACTTTGTTCCCTTCTTCTCTCCCTTCCAACTGCATTTCTGGCAGGCAGCTATGAGGAATGAGTGAGTGAGTGAGTGAGTGTGAGAGAGAGAGAGAGAGAGAGAGAGAGCGAGAGCGAGAGCGAGAGAGAGATGGGCAAACGTGGTTCAGAAGTTCGGAGTTTGAACCGAACTCGACCAGTTCGGTCGACCGAACCGAACTTCCGAACCGAACTCGATTTTCGGACTGAACCGAATTTCCGAACTTGGTTCTGTTCGCCCATCCCTATAAGATAATATTCCATTTAGTTCAATGGGGTTTGAATTTCTGAACTGCATTCGGAAGTTCGGACCGAACTCGAATAGTTTGGTCGACCGAACCGAACTCGATTTTCGAACCGAACCGAATTTCTGAGCTTGGTTCTGTTCGCCCATCCCTAGTGTGTGTGTGTGTGTGTGTGTGTGTGAGAGAGAGAGAGAGAGAGAGAGAGAGAGAGAGAGAGAGAGAGAGAGAGAGTTAGAACAGTAAGCCAGGTTTTATCAAGCAGGTGGTTTACTCTATCTTTCTCCTGAGGATGGCAAATGCCACTCTGAAAACATTTTGCAGCAAGCTGCTGTGACTGTTATGAATGCAATTACAGTTTGTGTGTCAGTCTTGGTCTGACTTTATAGTCTGACTAACACTGGTTGAGAGAGTAAGCATCTCTTTGAGTTCATTTGCTTTGGTCATGCCTTGGTCTCTGCCCCAAGGAACTTTGTTTTGTTTTATTTTTAATGCAGGCTTACCTTGGCTTCTGAGAAATTGTTCCTGGTACCGTCAGCATGGCTGTTCCTGGTGATCCACTCCTGAGAGCTCCTGAGTCCAAGGAACTGGAACTGTGATTTGCTGCGTTACCCACGCCAGACAGATCCTGTTTGCTCTGCGGCCTCTTGTGTTACTTCCTCCACCAAGGATGGCTCCAGTTTCATTGTTTGCTCCAATAGGAATTTTCCATAGGACTGATCCAGTCAGAGCCTTTGTCTCCTGACTCCACCAAAACTTTTATTCCATCTCCTCCTGGGGCTGTGGACAATTATGTTAACTCTCTTGATGTAAAGGGGAATTGGTCACCTACCTCGGTGAATTCTTTTCTCCTCTGTCTACGGATAATCCTCCTCACGGGTAGCACTGCGGATGGCTGTCGGGAGGCAGAAGAAGAAATGCTTTCTGCGCATGCGGCTGGAGCTATCCCGCTTGTTCCTCAGTCCATATCATAGCTTAGGTTAGCGTCACTAAATAAACTTGAAAACTTATCAATACATAACTCTGAACTTGTAGAACAAAAACAGCACTCAGTTGGCTGAGATAAAACTGTCAGTGTATAACATTTTGGTCTGACCCCCCCCCCCCCTTTATCCATATCTCTAGACCCTAATTTTCTGTTAAACGATGTTTAAGCGCTGCTTTGGCAGGGTGAGTTGGAGGATTATCCGTAGACAGAGGAGAAAGGAATTCACCGAGGTAGGTGACCAATTCCCCTTTCTCCCTCTGTCTCCGGGCTAATCCTCCGCACGGGATATACCCGAGCCCTTAGATCTCTTCAGGGTGGGAGCCAGCAGCACTTGGAACTTCCAGCACCGCCTGCAACACCCTTCTGCCAAATGCCGCATCAGCGGACTTGAATACTTGCATCTTGTAATGCTTTACGAAGGTGTGCAGAGAGAACCAGGTGGCCGCTCTGCAAATCTCCTCGTAGGATGCTCTCTGTTTAAAAGCATAGGAGACAGCTGCCCCTCTAACGGAGTGAGCCCAAATCTGTAGGGGAGGAACTCTGTGCTTTGCTTTATAGGCCTCTATAATGCACTGCTTCACCCACTTGGGAATTAGAGTCTTAGAGACCTTAGAACCAGCCTGCCCTGGTCTAATGTTAATAAACAGAGCTGTGGGGGTTCTGAGTCCCTTCTTTCTGTTCAGATATACCCTTAATGCCCTTCTGAGATCTAATGTGTGCCAGGCCTTCTCTTTAGGATGAGAAGGTTTGGGACAGAAGGAGGGTAGAATGATTTCTTGGGACCTGTAAAAGAGAGAGTTAACTTTAGGAAGAAAAGCTTGGTCTACTCTAAGCGTGACTGATTGTTCCTGAAATATACAGAAATTCTCTTCCATAGAGAGCACCCCTAACTCAGATACCCTCCTAGCTGACATGACAGCAACCAAGAACACCACTTTTAGTGTTAACATATACATCCACACATGTTTTAGTGGTTCAAACGGGGGTCTAGTTAAGATGTCCAAGACTAAAGAAAGGCTCCACGAGGGACACCTGTGGACCACAGGCGGCGAGATTGCTCTGGCCGCCCTCAGGAACTGTCTCACATGTTTGTGCGAAGACACTCTCCTATTTGATACGGTACGCAGCACTGAATCTATTGCTGCCACCTGTCTTGCTAGAGTGTTGGGTTTCAAGCCCTTCTCTAGACCATCCTGCAGGAATTGTAAGATGGTATGAATCTCTGCAGCGCACGGGTCATGGCCTTCCTGGGTCGCCCATAAGGCGAAGGTTTTCCATGTCACTCCGTAGGTCCTCCTGGTGGATGGATGTTTGGATTGTTGCATGGTTTCCAGTACTGCCTCTGAGTAGCCTCGTCTCCTCAGGGCCGCGCATTCAAGACCCACGCTGTCAATCTCAGAACCTGTAAGTTCTCGTACAGTAGAGGGCCCTGGGTTAGTAAGTCCGGTCTTGTTGGTAATCTCACGTGGGTGGTGCTGAGCTCTACTAGGTCTGAGAACCATGGTCTCCTTGGCCACCATGGTGTTATTAGGAGGAGAAGAGCTTGTTCTTCTATGAGTTTTGCCACCGTCCTTGTGATCAGTGGAATCGGGGGAAATGCGTAAAGTAGCCCCGATAGCCAGGTCTGGTTCAGCGCATCTGTTACGATCACTATCCCACAGGGAGATCTGGTCATTAACCTTGGAACCTGCGCATTGCTTTTGTTGGCAAAAAGGTCCACTTCCGGTAGGCTGAAGGTATTCGTTAGATCTCTGAACACATCCCTGTGCAAGGACCATTCGTGGGGGTCCACTGCTGTTCGACTGAGCCAGTCTGCTTGTGTGTTGTCCTGACCCTTGATATGTAAAACCTTGAGGGATAGGAGGTTCTTTCGTGCCCATGCAAAGAGCCTGATCGCCTCCCTGTGTAGATCTGGCGCTCTGGATCCGCCCTGGTGGTTTATGTATGCTTTTGCTGTCACATTGTCCGTATAAACTAGCACGTGTTTGTTGTGAAGTCTCTGTGAGAGTTGTAGTAGGGCTAATCTGATTGCCTTCAAATTGATGCTGTGCGTCTTGTCCCTCTTGTTCCATACGCCCTGCACTGCTGATGTTCCGGAGTGTGCCCCCCACCCCGAGAGGCTGGCGTCGGTTGTTAGACTCTCCCGGTTGGGTTCTGCTAGCAGCGCCCCTCTGGTGAATGTTTCTGGCCTTAGCCACCAGGACATGGAGTGTGCGAATCCTGGAGGGATGGTTACCCAGGGATTGATGCCTCTCGTCAGCTCTAGCTGCATGGGTCGCAGCAGCTGTTGCAAGGGTCTCAGGTGTAATCGACCCCACTGGACCTGTCTTGTGCATGATACGAGCAGACCCAGGAGCTGGGCTAGAGACTTTAGTCTTGCTCTTTTCTGATGGAACAGGTGACGAGTCAGGGTTCTTATTTTCTGTTGTCTGAAGGGTGGGATGAAGGCGACTCCTAAGGTTGTATCCAGAATCAGTCCCAGGTGCTCCAATCTGTGCGTTGGATACATAAGACTCTTCTCTTCATTGATCAGGAATCCGTGAGCCTTCAGATAGCTCATCATTCTGTCCAGATCCCTCAGTATCTTCTCGTGTGTCTGTGCTCTGATCAGGAGGTCATCCAGATAAGGGTATAGATGGATACCTTCCTGTCTGAGATTCGCTACCAGGGGAATCGGTATCTTTGTGAAGGTCCTGGGAGCAGATGATAAGCTGAAAGGCAGGGATCTGAATTGGTAATGTTTGTCCTGGTAACAAAAGCGGAGCCATTTTCGGTGAGGTTGCCATATGGAAACATGAAGATATGCTTTCTGGAGATCTAGGGAGACTAACCAGTCGTTCAGCCTCAGGCTCTGGTATCTAGACCCCACTACCTCCATTTTGAACTTTTGAGGTTTTACTGCCTTGTTCAACTGTTTCAGGTCTAACACTGCTCTCCAGGATCCCGTCTTCTTTAGCACTAAGAAGTTTATGGAATACAGGCCCTGCCCTGTCTGGTGCGGGGGGGACTGGTTCTATTGCCTTTATGGATAGAAGCCTCCGGATCTCCCCTGTCATTGCTCTATGTTTTTGTATGGAGTTTGACATGGGAGAAGCGAGGAATCTTGGGCGTGGTGGATGTGTTAATTCTATGTGATAGCCGTAAGTCACTGTTTCCTTTACCCAAGCGTCGGAAACCGACTCTTCCCAAGACTTTGAGAACAGTTGTAGTCTGCCCCCTACTTCCGTGACCTCTATATAGTCATGCATCTTGTTTGTGCATGTTGGGGTTGGTATTTTTTTGTTTTTGTCTATCGAATCTAGGGGCTTGTTTGTTGTTTCTGCTACAAAAGGAGAAGTTACTCTGGGGTTCTCTCGCCTGACCCTGAAACCTTTTGAAAGGAACAAAATCTCCTTTTGGTCTGTATGCTGAGTTGCGAAAATATTTCTTTTTTGCTCCCACCTGCTGTAGGTTCCTGCTCTTTGACTTGTCATTTGCGTCAGCCAGCACTTTGTCCAGGCATCTGCCGAACAGTTTTAGACCCTTATAAGGGACTGAGACCAGCAGGTTTTTTGCCGTGACATCTCCCTGCCAAGATCTGAGCGACAATCTCCTCCTGGCTGCCACATTGCTCGCTAGAGCTCGAGAAGACCACCCCATGGCATCCATGGAGGCATCTGTCAGGAAGGCTGTGGCTAGAGATATTAGAGAGGATATGACCTGCGCTCTCCTTTTGGAGATGTCTGGGTCCTGGGCCTCTCATCCATGCCATGAGTGCCCGAGCCACGTAGGAGGATATGATGTTAACTCTTAGAGCAGAGGCGGACAGATCCAGACCTCTGCGCAAAGAAGAATCTATGGCCCTGTCCGTGGGGTCCCTGGGGTAACAGTCCCCCTCTGTGGGGAAAACTGTCTGCCGGGCTAGAGGCACTGCCGCAGCATCTACCTTCGGGTTTCTAAACATTGGTTCCTTCTTCCTAGAGAAGGAATACAATGAGGCCTGAGTCGTATTCATCCTGATGGTCTTATCTGGATGTTTCCAATCCTGTATGACTAGTTTTTCGAAAACCCTATCAAGGGGAACCCCTGAGTCTTTGCCATGCAGGGAAGGGATGTAATCCCTCTGCTCCTCCTCCTGTGAGTCTGAGGAATCCTCCTTGTTCTGTCGCTCTGTTAGTTGAAGGGTTTTTGTTACTTGAGAGAGAAATGGTTCTCTATAGACTAATGGAAACTGCCTATTGCTGTCCCGTGGCTCCTGGGAAGCTTCCTGGGAAGCTGGTCCCTCTAGGTCCCCCCACTCCTGTTCAGACTCTATGTCAGAGGCTGAAACAATTTGTCCCTCCTCTGCTTCTCTGTACTTTTTTGGGTGGGGCTCAGCTATGCTCTCATCATAGGAGACAGGAGACCGTTGTGCTCTGGCTCCCCCTTGTGGGCCTTTTCATCTAGTGCTGGCCGCCCTCAGAGAAGATTTTCCCACCCTGGCACTCTTTGATCTAGGTGTGGGGGAGGTTTTACCGTGGGGATCCTTAGTTTGCAGTTCACATAGTTTTTCAATGGACTGCAATATTTTCCCCATGGTGTTAGCCAGGAAGGGCATGTCCACTTGCCTTTCTTCCTGTGGGGATGCCGCCTGCTGCTCCCCCTCTCCTGAGGGTCCCTCCATTTTGGTCACGCAGCTGGCACTGCTGATAGGAATTGCGCTGTGGCTGGAGAGGCTCCCGCAGAATGGTGTCTTTCCGAGGCGGAGGGGAGGCTTCTGCTGCAGCCCTGGTCTAATGGGCCTCGGTTTTCTGCTCCCTGTTCCCTGGCGATTTGCGGGGTAATCGGCAGGGCCTCCACGTTTCCCCGAGCCGGGGAGTAAATGCCGCCCTCTGTGCCCCGCCCGCTCGTTCTACGCCCTTTCTCTCTCTTTTTTTTTTTACCGGGCAAACGAGTTCTTGTCCTTAGGATCCTTTTTTGTCTTTTAGGTCCTGGAGAGGAGACCTGAAGTACCCAACTGCCCGAAGGCAGAAGACGGACTGAGGAACAAGCGGGATAGCCCCAGGCGCATGCGCAGAGAGCATTACTTCTTCTGCCTCCCGGTGGCCAACCGCAGAGCTACCCGTGCGGAGGATTAGCCTGGGGACAGAGGGAGAATTGGCTTTCACTGGTGTAACAATTCCTTTTGTTGTCGCCATCCCATTCTTCCTTGTGAGGCTGCTAATCCAGACTGTACCCCAAAAATCTTCTGTTTGATTTTCCTGTGTTTTCACTGTGCATTCTGGTTAATTCTGTCTTCTGGTTTGTAACGTTTTGGGGAAGGAAAACTTTCTCACAGTATTGTACTGTTTTGTGGGCTTGTTTTCTCTTTTCAGGTGGTCTCTTGGCAATGTTATCTCATTCAAGGTCATGGCATGCTGTCCAGGAATTTCACTTCTCAGGCCCACTCTGCCAGCTTGCCTCCCCTTTACTTTGTAGATAACATTGTGGCCCATCTTGGAGTTGGAAACTTTGGCTTGATGCTTATGGTCGCCTTGGGTGACACACACATAAATATGCCTGAATATGGGTGTCATGTTTGTTTCTGTGCTGCAAATTTTGATGGTGGCTTCAGGCTGCTGTTTTGATTTTGTGGTGCTGTTGTGCACAGGCAGATTTTTAATTGTTTTCTCTCTCTCCTTAATACTGCCATAGGCTAGTACTGACTGGCTTCTACTTTTGAAGTCAGGAAATTGGCCTATGCTTTCTCAGCAGTACTTCCTTGTTAAATCACTTGGAAAACGTGGGGAGAACCCCAGGTAATTTCAGGGTACTCCAAATATGTTGACTCAAGAGAATTTGGTTACCAAATTATGCAATGTCTTCTCAGTCCTCTTGTGAGAAGAACAGTCTGAGTGAGTTGTTTTGAGAACTCCAGCCTGCTGCTTGCTCAGTTGAAGTAACTATTCTATAGGGCAGGTAACACAGTATGTGAGTTCTTGTATGAAGGGAAACATACTAAGACCAGGAGACCCTGTAATAGTGGCTCCCTGGCCACAGCTGTGCTCACGCCCCAAATACCACCTGGTAAATAACACTTTAATAGCAAGGGCTTGGTCCAGAAGCAAACTTATCACTGGCTGTCACAAAGGTTTTGACACTTGCTGGCAAGTCATTTCATGGCCATTGGGGCCAGTGACTCACCCACTGAAGTCCTAAGTCTCAGGCACTGCTGATGAAGCTACTGAAGTCCTCTGACATAAAGAAATTCCTATTGTTTGATTATAAAGGTAGGAACTGTCAGCGCTTGCGCAAACCACAAAACCCAATGATCTCCCAGTTTGGCCTCTTTGGGGTTTTTTGTTTGTTCTCTCTCTCCTTTTCATTTTGTCTTCCTAGGTTGTCTTCCTAGGTTCCTCACACAAGAGTTAGATCAGAAAAAGGGCTGTCAAAGACAAACAGAAGAAGAAGAAAAAAGGAGTGGAATATAAGAACTGAGCCATGAGTAAATCAGGTATCCATAACTTTGGTTCAGGCTTTTCAGACCTATATAGGCCGGAGAGAGAAAAGGGCTGTCAGTTTCTAGATATAGAAACTTAGGGAAAACAAGTTGTTTGTAACCTTGTCTTTCCCTGAGAAAAAGCCTGATAAACAGCTCCTCTCCAGTCTCTCTAGAGCCATGAAGATGATCATTTATGCTCTGAGGAGAGGCCCTCCGCAGAGGGTGGGCCTTCACCTTCCCCCACCCCCTGCCTGGTTGGGAGCAGGGGGGATGAAGATATATGCCTGGACTGAGGGATGGGGTGTTTATTGTGTAGGGAACTGTGAGGGGAGGTGTTAAAATTTAGGTAGTGGGTTGGGTAGGTTGGGGTTGGGTGTGGTGTGGGGGTTAGCAGCCACCCTCTCGTGGCAGGAGAGGGAGGTGGGGGGGAGGTGTGGAGGGGAACCCCTGTTGTGAGCAGGGGTGACCCTCCAGTGGGGTGGAGTCCCCCTCGCTGGCCTGTCGGGGCAGCCTATGGAGGGTGGGTGTCTAGCAGGGTCCTCTAAGGATGGGAGGGCTTCTGCAGCTATCGGGGTTGTTACGGGTTGGGGAAGATATGGTCCAAAGGGGAGGTGTGTTCCATCAGTGAGCAGGGATGGTGCCTTGTGCCCGTTCCCCTCTCAACCCCCCACGCAGGTAGGTTGTGGGTCAAGGCCCAGGAGACCCCAGACCTTGGTTTGGTGCTGCTGAACGTGAGGTTGGTTGTCAATAAGTCATCTACCATCTGGGAGTTAATACCGGAGTGGGACGCCAACCTTGTGTGTATTACAGAGACCTGGCTGGACAATGAATTGGGCTCTATTCTGGCTGATCTTGTTCCAGCTGGGTTCTCTGTGCAGCATCAGCCTCAGCTGGAGGGACAGGGGAGGGGGGCGGTGTAAGCATTGTTATCAAGTATGCATTGTCTTTTAGGAGGTATCCGGTGCAGGCTCCACCAGGTGTTGACTGCCTCCATCTTGTGTTGGATTTGGCTGAAGACAGATTAGGGGTGCTGCTGGTGTACCGTGCACCCAATTGCCCGGCTGCATCCCTACATGCTCTTGCTGATCTGGTGTCAGACGTGATCCTCCGGACCCCTAGATTAGTGGTCCTTGGGAATTTTAACATCCACGCTGCACCGATCTTGGCGGAGCGAGGCATGAGTTCACAGCCTCCATGACAACCATGGGCCTGTCCCAAATCATCTGTGGCCCCACACATGAGGAGGGACATATACTGGATTTGGTTTTCTGCACTGGCCTTGAGGCGGGGGGTCAGTTAGTAGGAGTCAGGGGGGTGGAGCCCTTGTCATGGTCTGACCATTACCTCCTTAAGGCATGCATCCTGGCGCATGTCATCCCCCAGCGGGGTGCAGGACCTATTAGATTGGTCCGCCCCGGGAGACTTATGGACCCAGATCGGTTCTGGAATGCTCTGGGGGAGTTTCCCCTGGACCTTGACACTCGCTCTGTCGATGATCTTGTAGCCTTCTGGAACACCTTGTTGGCCGAGACCATTGACAGAGTGGCTCCCAGATGTCCGCTGCCCTCCCGAGTCTCCTACAGGTCTCCTTGGTTTACTGAGGGCCTGCGGTGTTTGAAGCGGGAGAGCAGGCGGTTAGAACAACGGTGGCTCCAGACTCGCGATGAGTAT
>QEPC01011741.1:663158-710059 GCA_003113815.1 Sphenodon punctatus
GTGTCACCTGCCGATGTGGAGTCCTTGATGGGATCTGTT
Source organism: Sphenodon punctatus (assembly GCA_003113815.1). Lineage (NCBI taxonomy): Eukaryota > Metazoa > Chordata > Lepidosauria > Sphenodontia > Sphenodontidae > Sphenodon > Sphenodon punctatus. The sequence goes on from QEPC01011741.1 coordinate 663,198, forward strand.
CATGCCACCACTTGTGAACAAGACCCATGCCCGTCCTGGCTGGTGAAAGCCAGTCAGGAGACGTTATAGCTGTTGCTGGCTGGGGTGGTTAGTGCCTCCCTTCATCACCTCGAGACTGGATTACTGCAACACGCTCTATGTGGGGCTGCCCGAGAAGTTGGTCCGGAGGCTACAGCTAGTGCAGAATGCTGCGGCCCGTCTCCTTATGGAGGCGGGCCGCAGGGAGCACATGACACCTGTGCTCTAGGCTCTGCACTGGCTACCTATAAAGCACCAGGCTAAGTTCAAGGTGCTGGTTTTAATCTTTAAAGCCCTTCATGGCCTGGGCCCTGCTTATCTGCAGGACCGTCTCACTCCCCATGTGCCCATGGGAGCCTTTTCGGAGATTCCCCAGGCGCACCTCGCCACCGATGTTAGATCTTTTTCGGTGGCTGCCCCTGTGCTGTGGAATTTGCTCCCGGAGGAGACTCGGTTGGTCCCCACTCTCCTGTCATTTTGACAATTATGTAAGACCTGGCTGTTCTGACAGGCCTTTGGTGAGGGGTAGGGGTTGGGGGGGTGGGGTTGGGGGGGAGGGAGTGTTTTGTTTTGTTTTTTCCCTGCATAATATGGAATTTTTAATTGTTTTAAATGTTTTATTGTTTTTATTGTTGTTGTTCGCCGCCCCGGGCTGCCCTGTGGGCGGGATACATTTTTTTTTTAAAATAAAATGTTATGGATCATGAACCAATCAGAGATGGTTCTGAGTATGAGTTGAAATGTGTGACAAGTCATACGTAGCGTAGGTGATGTATGATTGTCCCCAGCTCATTGGCTGGGTTTAGGTCCTTTGTTTAAGACCATATAAAAAGTGACACCCCTGGTCCCTCAGACTTCGGCCCTCATCTGGGATTACATGGTCTCTTTGTACTCCTTGGCTGTGTGTAACTCCTGGTACCTGTGATCAACCCCCCTGGTCTTCCAGATGTTGGACTCTGGTAAATAAACTCTTTAACTTTCTGCTCCAATCTGGCTCTTAAACAAAGGACCTCATTCTAGTGAAGTTAATGGGTTTCCTTTCTCACGGTTTATGAACTTGTGTCACTTCTCTGGGTCAGGTTTCCCCTGATAGCCCAGTCATTAAAAATACAACAAGGGACTGTGGCTGCTTCCAACTAATCTTCCAAGTGTCTTTAAAAACTAAAACTTTAGACCCAAGGTCAATGCACCCAATTGAAATTTTTCACTTTTTGAGTTTGAACTTGAATCATCAGTTCTGCACATAAAAACACTGAGCCGCTCACACAGACATCCTTTTTTACAAGGTCAGCTCATACCAGTGACAGTCTTTCTTCCGCTGTTGCCCATGACAACATAGCTGTGTTTGCAAATTACTCCAGTTTCACAAACCTCTAGCCTAAAATATACTTACTTTTTGGGGGTTGCTTACGCTAAGCGTATATGTTCATGCTCCCTAGGGGGTGTCAAGACTGTTGAACATTTTTTGCTACCTTGCCCTTACTACGATACACTCAGGTCAGTCTGGATCCAACCATTGTTTGGTGGGACGATACTCCTGAAACTGGGCCAGGGCTACAAATGGCTCATGCAGAAGTCAAACCCAGAGGATAAAATGGCTCTGGCAATTTTTGTTTGGCTAGCATCTAAAAGACGGACGGAGCTATATGCAGACTGCAGGGACACCAAAGGGCCATAGTAGGGCAACGGAATCAGGTCTGATTTGATCTGCTCAGCTGGAGCCTTTTGTCTATTAGTTAAGGCTTGAATATGAATGGATTGCCAATTGTGTGGGGTTTGTAAGTTGATTGGGGATTCGTATTGGTGATAAATCCGAGATTGATCAGTGGGATGTCTTTCTGTTTTTGTAATGATAATTGGTTGGGTAGCAGGTACGAATGTATTATGGATTTATTTATGTATTATGTTCTGTTATATTATGTTGTGTATTTGTAAGTGATGGCTATAGTGAAAGCTGACGCCAAATAAAATTTTACTTTACTTATTATTATTATTATTATTATTAACAAACATTTATATAGCGCCAGCAGTGTACCTGGCACTTTACAAAGTAATAAAATAGACATGGTCCCTGCCCCTAGGGCTTACAATCTGAGAGACAGGAGCTGGGGGAGAGACTTAGGAAGGGGAACAGAGGGAAAGACAAGGGGTCTAACATTCATGAAGATGCGAGGTCTCAAGTGCACGTACTTGGCTTGGTTACGATGAGAATGACAGCAGGCAGGTCCATGTTGCAAGGATAAGGGTAAACCGATCGTAGGTATAGGAATAGTGGCTCAGCAGGATAAAGAGTCAGACAGAGCAGAGCGAAAGAGGTGAGTTTTAAGGAGAGATTTGAAGGTATGAAGGGAGGGGGCAAGGCGGATGTGGACAGGGAGGGAGTTCCAGGCATGGGGGGCAGCAAGTGAGAAGGGACGAAGGCGCTTAGGGGAGCAGGGAAGGCGTGGAAGGGTGAGAGAAGGGACAGAGGAGGAGCGAAGTGCACGGGCTGGAGTATGGAGGGCGATAAGTGCAGAGAGGTAGGGGGGAGCAAGGTTGTGAAGAGCTTTATAGGTGAAGACTAGGAGCTTGTGCAGGATTCGTTCAGGAAGGGGAAGCCAGTGAAGCGAAGAGAGGAGGGGCTGCACATGGTCGAAGCGACTGGCGAGGTAGATGACCCTGGCAGCAGAGTTTTGGACAGAGATGAGGGGAGAAAGGTGAGACCGGGGAAGGCCAGTGAGAAGGAGGTTACAGTAATCGAGGCGAGAGATGACCAGAGCATGAACAAGAGTTTTGGCAGACGAGACAGAGAGAAAAGGGCGAATCTTAGCAATGTTATGGAGGGAGAAGCGACAGGATTTAGCAACAGAGTCAATGTAGGGTTTAAAAGAAAGGGCTGAGTCAAAGATGAAGCCTAGGCTACGGGCTTGGGGGACAGGCAGGATGGTGACTCCATCAATAGTTATTGACAGTGAGGAAGGAGAGGAAGGATGAGGGGGGAAGATAAGGAGTTCAGTTTTAGCCATGTTGAGTTTGAGTTGACGTTGAGACATCCAGGTAGAGATGTCAGAGAGACAGTTGATGAGACGAGCTTGAACAGAGGGAGAGAGAGAGGGAGTAGAGAGATAGAGTTGAGTGTCATCAGCATAGAGGTGGTATTGGAAGCCATGGGAGGCAATGAGTTTGCCTAAGGATGAGGTATAGATCGAGAAGAGGAGAGGGCCAAGAACAGAGCCTTGAGGAACACCAACTGAGAGGGGGAAGGAGGAGGAGGTGGAGTTGGAGAGAGACACATTAAAGGAGCGGTCAGAGAGGTAGGAGGAGAACCAGTTATGGACAGAGCCACAAAAGCCAAGGGAGTGAAGGGAATCCAGCAAGAGTGAGTGGTCAACAGTATCGAAGGCAGCAGAGAGATCAAGGAGGACAAGAATGGAATAGAGACGTTTAGATTTAGCCACCAGAAGATCATTGGTGATCTTAGCGAGAGCTTACTTTTGGCCCCGGTAGTCCTGGGTTTCCTTTCGGACACTCACACGACCTCTGCTCACACTGAAGGGTTAAGAAAACATTTTGAAAAATTGCCAGATTTAAACATTTTAAATTTTAGTAGCAATCTGAAATCAGTATTTGTGTTGTAGCTGAAGTATTATTTATATTTTTAGACGTAAGTAGTCCCAAGCTGCCACAGGCAGGATGGAGCAGGATATCAAATAGTGCAATAAATTAATTCATTAATTAAATAAATGTTAACCTGGGAGGGGCACCAGGGAGAAACTCCATGGCTGAAGGGTGCTTTTGTAAAAATCCTGGCCATCTTTCCTCAACAACGCTCTACAACCTGTAGTAACTATTCTTATCTGTTATTCTTCTCTGTGTCGCTGTTAGTTGTGCGTCTCAGTTTGTGGACTTGGACCTGAACCACACTAAGTAACTTCCACTTTGAAGCGTAACCAGAGAGCAAGAGTATGGCTCTCATTCCCTGTCAGGGCCTAGGAGCCCCCAGCTGATAGGATACAAGTGGGTGTTGGGTGACTTCCCCTGGGCAGCTGCTTGGGGAAACCCCCCTCCCCCTCGGGTGGTCTGCCCTGATGCTGTTCTGCTCATCCCCTTATCATTTTGAGCTCCCTTTTAACCCTGAGGGTACACTGATTAGGGACTCAAGTTTAGACTAGAGTTTAGACTAGAGAATAAACCTTGATTTAAGTTGCACATGGTTGCAAGCTCCCACACTGCCGCTGCCCTTGGTGGATGTTGGGGGCTCGGGAGGGGGGATGATTTTGCTGGGGGAAGTGGCTGGATCTGGTCAGTGTTTGCTGCTGTGACTCGGACAGAAATAGTCTATTTCACTCCTGGCCCAGGTCCAGCAGTAGAGCTATTACCCAGTGAGAAAAGGTACTGAGGGACAGAGCCCCTATATGCCAGACAAGAGGAACTGATGGCAGTCCTGCCTGTGGCTGTGCATGTGGGATGACTCAGGACAGACTCCCAAGCTTCTCAGAATGGTAAGAATGGCTCAGGTGTAGCCTCTTCTGGTTGGTTATGGAGGAGGGATAGGATCTGCATGTTCCACACTAGAAGGATCCCACACTGTGGGGTGAGATGTACTTGGAGGCAATAAAAGCTGCGGCCTTCAACTCATACCAGTGACAGTCTTCGTTCCGCTGTTGCCCATGACAACATGGCGTTAACATTCCAGGATAGTTGTGTTTGCAAATTACCCCAAGTTCACAAACCTCTAGTCTAAAATATACTTACTTTTGGCCCTGGTGGTCCTGTGTCTCCTTACGGACACTCACACCTCCTCTGCTCACACTGAAGGGTTAAGAGAGAGAAATTGAAAAATTGCCAGATTTAAGCATTTTAAATTTTAGTAGCAATCTGAAATCAGTATTTGTGTTGTATGTTAAGTACAACAATGAAAGCAGCAAAACAAAAAAACTGCTGTGGAACACTCTCCCAGTAGAGGTCTGCTTTTGCCCGGACCTACCTACCTACCTTCCTTCTCCAGGAGATGTAAAACCTGGCTGTATCAAGAGGCGTTTGGTGAGGGAGACGGGTAGTGGGTGAGGTGGGTTGGGGATGGGTTTTTAAAAAAAAAATCTTTTTATCCTTGAGCCCTAGATGTATCGGAGTTGGGGGTTTATTGTATTTTGATTGTATTATTTATGTTTTTAATTGTAAGCTTCGCCAAGCTCCATAGGGAGGATGGGGCAGGATATAAAATATTATAAATAAATTATTAAATAAATAAATGTTAACCTGGGACGGGCTCCATGGCTGAAGGGTGGTTTTGTAAAAGCCCTGGCCATCTTCCACAACCTGTAAGGACTAACTATCCTTATCTGTTATTCTTCTCTGCATCACTGTTAGTTGCGCGTCTCAGTCTGTGGACTTGGACCTAAACCACACTAAGTAACTTCCACCTTGAAGCGTAGCCAGAGAGCAAGAGTATGGCCCTCTTTTCCTGTCAGGGCCTAGGAGCCCCCAGCTGATTGGATACAAGTGGGTGTTGGGTGACTTCCCCAGGGCAGCTGCTTGGGGAAACACCACCCCCCCCAGCCCCCCAAGGGTGGTCTGCTCTGATGCTGTTCTGCTCATCCCCTTTCTTATCATTTTGAGCTCGCTTTTAACCCTGAGATTACACTCTTTGGTTAGGGACTAGAGTGGCCATACCTCCCCTTAAATCAGAGTTTATACTCTACTCTAAATCCTATATTGCAATCCTATCCTCTCCTTTATTCTCAAGTTTGCAATTGTTTTATTTTGGTGCAGAATGCGGGGTGCATTCTGTCTTCATCAATGATTTTTTGGCCAAGAGCAATGCCTGCAAAGTAGACTGAATTATGCTGCCTCAGATCTCTGCTGCTCCTGAAACATTTGTTGTTTAATATAGTAGGCCAAATTCTGCTCTCATTTGCATCTGTGTAAATCTGGCAAAAACCAATGTATCTCCAGATGTAGGCTTCCGGCAACACGTCTACAAAACATTCTCTGACTCCCCTTCTTTATGTGACCCATAGTCAGACAGCATAGTCCATAAAATGTTCAATGCTGTCTTAAGAATGAATATGCCTAATGTTGTCAGGTGATGTTCTGATTTCAGAGAATGAGAATGAATGCTAACACTTGAAGATGAACTTCCTGTAGATCAGTGGCCCTTTAACATTTATAACACGATGTAAAAAAATGATACTGGTGAAATAGAAAATACTATCACATTGAAAAATATGGTAAAATACTTATTTACCATACTATTGTAAATAGTTGGTAAATAAATACTTATTTAACATACTATTCAATAAGTTTCTGTATTAACAAAAGTATCGGCTATCAGAAGGGAACAGAAAGATGACCCCTTTAAAAGGTTACTTATCAACTGGTTCAGTTTAGTTTGCAACTTTAGAAAGTCCAATGGTAATGAAAGATATTCCAAGAGCTCTGGCTGCTTCTGATATACCCTGCACATCAGGACTCTTTGGATGGTCAATACCGTCACTTATCAACAAAGCCACTTGAATGCTTCCTTTCTGACCTTCAGTTTTAAACAGTTGAGTAGCATTGGAAGTAGCATAAAAGGAGTAGGTCCCATGCCCAATATAATTCATCTTATTGACTTCCTGCTTAAAGTTCTGCAGGTCTTTCCAGTCTACAAAGTGATGATCAATTTTGACTGTACTGCTAAACTGCATGACAGCTTGTTTAACGTCGTAGTTCTGGAATTTACCTGGCCTCATCTGGAAAATTTTGTCACTTATGGTGTTCACAAACTCTTTCTGCTTTTCAAATAATATATCTTTTGCACTCAGAACTGTCCAAGATAAAGATGATGTCAATGAAGCATGCATCTGTAACAGAACAAGAGGTTACAATGAAAATTCGGACTAAGGTGTATGTACATGCAGATAGGTTCTACAATTAAAGGAGCTACTGACTCAAAAAAAAAGTGTGGGAGGAGGGCAAGGAAGGGGGAAATCTGTTCTAAGTCAGACATCGCAGAAGTCAATTAAATTTACTTTAGATTTACACCAGCATACTGGAGAGAAGAATTGGACTCACTATTTAGAATTTAGGTCATGCTTACATGAGAGATGATTTTTAAATTTGTATGAACATGTAAATACAAATTTTCTAGTAGCAAGTTTAATATAAAAAGGTTTTATTGTGGTTTTTCTTGTGTACATCACTGAAAAGGGAACAATAGAACCAAGTTGGGTGGTTTTAGACAAATGGGCTACCCCGGTGCTGGCCATGCCAGCCTGCTTCACTCCCAGTGGCCCGTCTGTCTGAAGGCAGCCCACCAAATGTTGAATCGGAGGGCAGTCCTTTCGGTGGCACATTGGAATATCTCAGAGCGCCGCCGGCAGAGCGGGCTGGCCAAACCCTGGGCACTGGTCTGAAGCAGAGCAGCTGTCCATCTGATGTGCAGACCCATGCTGCTGCTCCGCTTCCAGCTGGCCGTTGCACCAGGCAATACCATAGCATTGAGGACGCTCTAGTCCACAGCTCTAACGTGTGGGATGCCTCGTGTGTGGACTGTGGCTGAGGAAGCAGCCAGATCTTTATCATCCCGACCCAGGCGGGGCTGGAAGCAGGCAGATGCAGGGGTATACCCCCAGAGCAGGGCCAGGTGCTGGCAGTCCTGCATCCATCTGAAAACACCCACTGTTGTCCAGTGTACTGTAGATGGGAAGTATGCTGTCACATAATCCAGGACTGATTATCACATTAAATGTACTGGCTGTTAATATAATTTATTATTTCCTTGGACATTTCGTAGTAGGATTAGAGACATTTTATATAGTCTATAACAAATTCTAGGGAAATGACTTTACCCTGAAGAACATCTTTGCTTGGCCTTTGTCCCTTCTTTCCGTTTTGTCCATAGACTATGGGATTTGTAGCAACAGCCAAAAGCAAAACACAGAAGACAGAATTTTTTTTCCACATGATTGTAATCCAAAATCTGATGATTTACAGCTTCTGTTCATAGGAAACAAACTTTTAATCTTTCATAAATATAGAACAATTACATATTATAGAAACACGGCACAGTTTTACATGAAGTACTTTTCATTACTCACATACACTATGTTAAAAAGGTTTATAAAATAATAATTTAAAGTATTGGCAATGCAGTGATTTTATGTGTGGGAAAAGCACACAGACTGATATTGCCCAGACATCCTTAAACATCACAATATATTGTACTCATATAAATATTGGTCAGGAATCTTATAATTCTCAACACTTCGTAAAAAGTTCAACGCCATATTTAATTTTTAGTTTGGTATTCAACTGATACTATAAAAGAGAACCTCAGTTAATATATATACTTATTTAAGATGAATTAAGCTATAGCAAATATATTAGAAATCAATTATTGTAGATTTGATTCTGCAGACATGGAAATAGACTTATTAACATGCAGGAAGGAACTAATTTTTCACGTCTCTCCAAATTGCATTTGACACACAGATATTTATTTATTTTTTAAAGACAAAGTACCATATATAATGCTGTTTAAAAAAAGGCAATGATTTACCACTGAACATGCACAATTCATTCTAACCGGATATGTACAATACTGTCTATAAAATAATAAACACCATGGGATCACAGCTACTAAATATGCTGATAAACTTAATATATCATAAAAATTTTCTTTTAATTTAACAAAGGCCCTTTTCTAACGGGTGCGGATGTGTGAGAGGATGGGTGGGTGGGCAGTGTGTGTGGGTGCATTCCCATGGACCCCAACCACCTCCACGCACATAGCAATGGGCATTGGCGCCCGTTACTTCATGTGTGGGGGATGGGTGGAGATGGGTGGAGCGCAGGAGTGCGCACACACCCCCAGCGTTCCCACAGGTGCCCACTGATGCCCCCCACCGCGGCGTTTCCATGGGCACCCCCATCCTCTGCACACGTGGGGGGTTGAGGGGGCATCCGTGTGAAAACAGTCAAACTTCTAGAACATAAAGTATTAAATCTAACTTTAAAAGAACCTGAAGTTTAAAATAATTCATTTTAAACATAACTTGCATTAAAAGTTACACAAATAGATTTCATCCGATAAACCAAAACTCATTCTTAAATATTATTCTTGAACTCTGTCCAATATATTCCTGTTTAAAAATCATTAGTGAGAAAATGAAAGACAAAAACATAATAATAACAGCAGGAGGGTGTGGGGTATAAATTGGTAAAAATTAAAATTAAAACAAATAATATTATAATAAATAATAAATTCACAAACCATTTTTCATACTTATTTCAGGCTTCATCTAAATTTATTTAATTAAGAGAAAAGGTTTTCTAAACTATTCATGCCTTACCTTATAGGGCATTCAAACAGCAAACCAAGAAATAAATAATCCATACACTAACGTAAACTGGAAAATGCATTTGTTTTTAAAAAATACTTTTGCAAATAAATAGTCTGTCTGGGTGCATACAAGTGCACCTTATATCTGAAGCCTTCATAATCCTTTATTCATGTTTTTGTTAGTCCAAGTTGAATCCGGAGTGGTTAGACATTTAGCCAGTGTCAGGGGTCGGGGCCGGCCCTGTTCAAAAGGGACTAACAGACGGTGAGCACCCACACAGCAACAAACACCCTCACCTGCAGGAAGCCCCGCTGTCACCATGGCTGCAAGCAAGTTGGTGACCCCGCTGCGTGGGACACAGGTCACACAGGACTAGGGAACCCCTAGTACCTAACCAAGAACACACAGGGAGCTTTTAGTCATTACATAACTGTCTTTATTAGGTCGGGTTACACAAGCCGTGGAAAGGGGGTGGGGAGTCATATACCAGGGTTAGTTGCCTGCCATCTGGGCAACTATGTGCCCCTACAGAGAGCGTCCCTATTCTCCTCCGATATCCACCTGAATGCCCCACCCTGGACATGTTGGTACAGGGGCACGGGACTCGCTCGCTGCACTGGTGGGGGGTTGTCAAAGGCAGCTCCGCCGGTCTCGCAGATATTGTGCAGGATGCAGGCTGCCAGGACAAGGATGGGGGTATGCTCGAGATCAAACTGGCTCCTGTTCATGAGTAGGCGCCAACACATCTTGAACTAGCCGAATGTCTGCTCCATCATGTTCCAAGCAGAAGATAGGCGCTCAGTGAACAGCCTGCGCTCTGGTGTGCGAGCCACAGGATAGGCCCTCATGAGCCACAGGCTCAGCGGGTAGGCGGGGTCCCAAATCACCACCAGAGCCATGGATACCCCCTCAATCACCAAGTACAGGTTGGGGTCAATCTTCCCATCGAACATACGGGCATAGAAGGGTGACGCCCACAGAATGCGGGCATCATGGCTCCTCCCTGACTGGCCTGTGTACACGCCAGTGAACAGGCACCTGTGATCCACAACGGCCTGAAGATTTATTGAGAAAGCCTGCTTCCAGTTCAGATAGTCCGTCTTGGCGTGTGGGGGCCGGATGATAGGGATGTGGGTGCTGTCTATTGCTCTGATACAATGGGGGAAGCCCACATCCTCAAAGCCGCAGATCACTACCTCGGGATCCCAGAACTGGATGACCCACTCGAGCAGCAGCTCCACTATCAGGTCGCACACGTCGTGGAGCGCCCTGTTAATGGTCACGCTCCCCACTCCGAACTGCTCCCCAATGCTCTGACAGGAATTGGGGGTAGCCAGCCTCCACACCGCCATGGCCAATCACATCCCTGGTGGCAGCGGATACCGCATGTTGGTAGTTCGCCTCCGGAGATGTGGGTTCAGGATCTCTCCGAGCCGGGTCAACAGGGAGCGGTTCATGCGGAAGTGGTCTGTCCATTCCTCGTCTGTCCAGGTAGCCAGCATGTTCACCCACCATTCACTGGTGCATGAATGAATCCAATTCATCCCCCGCATTGGGACAGTCACACGATGGCTGCAAGGCTTGAGAGGCCACCGGGAAAGGACAAACTGCATGTCCTGGGACACAGATGTTCCAAAGAGGGCATGTCGGTGAGCAGCTATCCTCCTCGTCCACCGCAAGGTGCTGCGCAGCGCATGTTGGCCACTCTCCTGTGTCATGTCCCATGGTTGTAGAAGTGGAGCCCTGTTAGGAGTAGCTCGGTCCATTGCTGAAACACCTGGGCCAGGATCATGAAGCACGGGGCAAGGACCGTTAACAGGATGGCCCTCTCCTCAGGGGGCTCATCAACAGACAGCATGGTACCACCACCAACACACACTCCGTGAGAACCCACCACCAGAACCAGTGATGGATCACCACGCGGGTACCCTACTAGTCTTTCCGTGAATGGGTGACTTGCCCCAAGGCCTGCACAGCTGTGAAGGTGTCCTGCTGAAGCACCCGGCCAATCACTGGGCTGTTGTCAGATGCCAGCCTTGAACCCATGGCCCTTGGGATGCTGGAGTGCCTTTTAGTGCCCTGCACCACCTGGTGGGCCTGTGGGTGTGCTGAGTCTCCCTTGCTGTCTTCCCTTGTGTGGTTGCTCTTTATGTGCCGCGCCCTTCCCCAGCTGTAACCGCTTGCCCTAGTCCTGCCTCCCAGTTTCCTGATTGGCCACAGGAAGTATGTAAGTCTTAGTGTGACCACAGGAAGCTGGTGGAGCAACGTCTCTTGCCTCCCCCACACGTCTTGTCTGTTGTGGCTAAGTACTGTACTTGTGGTATGTCAGGTGGGCCTTCCCCAGTTTCCCTGTGTGTACTGATTCCCATTCTCTCTCCCCCACCACAAAAGTGTTGGGTGACTGTGAATGGTTGTGTACCCTGCTTCATGTGAATCCTCTGCTTGGTTGTTCCTCTGCTTCAGGTGAGCCCCTTGGGTATTGTTTCCCCTTGCCCCTGTGTGAGCCCCTTGGGTATTGTTTCCCCTTGCCCCCGTGTGAGCCCCTTGGGTACTGTGGGTTTTTTTCCCCTTGCCCCCGTGTGAGCCCCTTGGGTACTGTGGTTGTTCCCCACCCCCACTCCATGTGAGCCCCTTGGGTATTGTGTTTTCCCCCCACTCCTTGATCACCCTGCTCGGTGTAAGTCCCTGTTTAGTTGTTCCCCCGCTCAGTGTGAGCCTCTTGCTTATTATTTCCCCTGTTCGATGCGAGCTATTCCCACTAGAGTCTGTCTCAGTGGGATCTCCCTATTTTGAGCCCTTACTCCCTTCTCTGAGGCATGGCTAGCCTTCCTGCTCCCTCTGCCTATCTCGCTTCCTCATTTCTCTCTCTACCTTGATGATAAGCCAGCAAGTCATGGACATGGCAGCTTCTCACTGAAATACTGTTCCCCTGGTGTTGGGAACTGGCTGAGAGGTTCTATTGCTGCTTCCCTTCCTATCTTCTTAGCGGCCTCCCTGGGCCCTGATTCCTCAGGCCCGTGACAGATTGCTCCACCCGAAACTACCCCCTTCCCTTCCCATACTTCCCCTTCCTTCCCATGCCTCGAGCTGCAATTACCTGTGGATATAAAAATGAGTTCCAGCCTCCCCTTTCACACAAAGGCACCACCTTCTTGGAAGTGGTCCGCGTACCAGGATGTAGAAGCCTTTTTGGAGAAAAGGCCAGAAACTTTTGAACCTTCTCCAATCATGTGGGATGCCCACCACCAGATGAAGTCATATTTGGGAAAAATAAAAGGAACCCCCCTAGAGGTGACCTTAGCCGCCTCCCTCAAGCCAAAATGTCAGAATACGGCCAGCCGATGCACTCCGCTTCCTCCCCAGCCATTGGACTCCGATCTATGGTCAGATTTGGAGGATGGAGAAGAATGGGAGGAGTGGAATGAGGAAGACGAGAACCATCCTAACGAGGAAATTCCAGTCCCTTCTCGTGTAAACTCGGTGCCTTCCTTTCTGCCGGTAAGGGAAGAAAACGCATCTTCAACCGCATTTATAGGCACCACCGTGCAGGGTGTAGCCGTAAGAAGTAACACATCTCCTTCTGCCTCGCCTTTGTCTTACCCTTCAAAACAAGGGTTGGTCATGAAGAGCCTAGCACCGTCCCTTCCCCCTGAAAGTTCATTGTCTCAAGAGTTATTTCAAGGGGAAGAAAGGGGTTCAAAAACCTCATGGAAAGAAGCAGAATTCCAATCCCTAGAAAACTAGTTAAAGGTCAAAGGGGAAGAGAATCTAACCCTGAAGCAGAAGAATGACCTTCTGGAACAAGAAGCAGTGCACCTCCTAACAAAAATTGCAAGGCTCCATTCCCTATATGACGAAGAAAGGCACCTTCGACAAGCTGCGGTGGAGGAGTGCGCGCACTTGCAAGCAACCCTTCACCAGAAGGCACTCGAGTATCAACAGGTCCAAACAAAGCTATATGCATTGGAAACCTCACTGCAGAAACTCCAAAAGGAAGTAGGTGGGAAGAAAGATGATTTACCACCAACATCTACCACCCTAGGGGAAGCCCTGGTCCCTCTCTTCCCGGCAATTACCTCACCCAAGACCAGTATTCGATCAGCAATGCCAGCCCGTGATCTGGATCTTGTAGCCCAGTGTAAGATGGTTGAACCTATGGCATAGCCGGATCCGGAGTCCACTGCCCAGCCATTGCTAGCAGCCCCCCAGATAGAACTTGAGTCTGCTGTTTACCCGAGCCATGAGTCCATTGTCTGGCCATTGTCAGCAGCCCCCCAGCCGGGACTTGAGTCTGCTGTTCAATCGAGCCCTGAGGCCGCTGTCCGGCCGTTGCCAGCAGCCCCCCATTCGGGGTTGGAGTCTGCCATCCCACCAGGGCTTGAGCCTGCAGCCCGGCTGTCACCGGTGGCCCCCCAGCCAGGGGTTTAGGTTACTGCCCGGCCATCGCTGGCAGCCCTCCTACTGGTGTTTGAACCCGCCATCCCTCTGGAGACTGCATCCGCAGCCCGACCAGTGCCAGCAGCTCCCCCATCCGAGACTAAGCCTGTTAGCAGACCTCAACCGGCAGCTCTCCCTCCTTCAGTTGCTATCCAGCAGCACTCGCCATCTGCATCCCAGTGTCCAGCCGCCACTCAACACCTGTCAACGGCTCCCCAATCCACTCCCCAGCTCCGAAGGACAATGCTCGAGTCCACTACACAAAGGCTGCTAGCAGGTTTTGAGACCCAACGCTGGTGGACTGCCCCGGAGCCCACCAAGGGTGGTCTTGTCGACTGGGCCTACAATGACCTTGTCCTCTCCATCCTCCCCCCATGTCCCTTCTGCTCTAGGAGGAGGGATCCTAATACCCTGCGCTTCCAGTCCCTGGTCCCTTATATTACCCACCATATGTCTAGCGCAAAGCATCTGGGCTCCCGTTCAGGCTCTCTCTTCCCTTCTCCATACCATTTTGCACCCTCCCCAACTGACCTTTCCCCTTACTTAAAGACCATTTGGTTTTTTGGTGTTCTGGTCCTGCTGTGGTCCGTGTGGGGGCTACCCTTGCAGTGATTCTGTAGTCGTGGTCCTTTATTTTGATCAATGGGACCCCTATAAGTTATATTTTGTGTTTTATTCCTCTTTTTCCAAAAGGTGGATTCTACCCCCTGGGGTTTGTTGTCCCTTGTTTTCCTTTGTTGTCAACTTATTCTACCACCACCTTGGAGATGGGGGGAGAGGGGGGGGGATGACTGGGACAGGGGGGACTGTCAGAGCCCAGCCTTGAACCCATGGCGTGCTGGAGTGCCTTTTAGTGCTCTGCACCACCTGGTGGGCCTGTGGGTGTGCTGAGTCTCCCTTGCTGTCTTCCCTTGTGTGGTTGCTCCTTATGTGCCGTGCCCTTCCTTCCCCAGCTGTAACCACTTGCCCTAGTCCTGCCTCCCAGCTTCCTGATTGGCCACAGGAAGTATGTAAGCCTTGGTGTGGCCACAGGAAGCTGTTGGAGCAACATCTCTTGCCTCCCCCTCATTTCTTGTCTGTTGTGGCTAAGTATTGTAGTTGTGGTATGTCAGGTGGGCCTTCCCCAGTTCCCCTGTGTGTATTGATTCCCATTCTCTCCCCCCCCCCCTTAAGTGTTGGGTGGGTGACTGTGAATGGTTGTGTACCCTGGTTTGTGTGACTCCTCTGCTTGGTTGTTCCCCTGCTTCAGGTGAGCCCCTTGTGTATTGTTTCCCCTTGCCCGTGTGAGCCCCTTGTGTATTGTTTCCCCTTGCCCGTGTGAGCCCATTGTGTATTGTTTCCCCTTGCCCGTGTGAGCCCCTTGTGTATTGTTTCCCCTTGCCCGTGTGAGCCCCTTGTGTATTGTTTCCCCTTGCCCATGTGAGCCCCTTGTGTATTGTTTCCCCCTGCTCTGTGTGAGCCCCTTGGGTACTGTGGTTTCCCCCTGCTCTGTGTGAGCCCCTGTTTATTTGTTCCTCCACTCAGTGTGAGCCTCTTGCTTATTGTTTCCCCTGCTCGGTGCGAGCTACTCCCACTAGAGTCTGTCTCAGTGGGATCTCCCTATTTTGAGCCCTCACTCCCTTCTCTGAGGCATGGCTAGCCTTCCCACTCCCTCTGCCTATCTCACTTCTTCATTTCTCTCTCTACCTCGATGATGAGCCAGCAAGTCATGGACACGTCAGCTTCTCATTGAAATACTGTTCCCCTGGCATCAGGAACTGGCTGAGCGGTTCTATTGCTGCTTCCCTTCCTATCTTCTTAGCGGCCTCCCTGGGCCCTGATTCCCCAGGCCCGTGACAGCTGTGCACTAACCAAACACCCAGTTGCGGCCTGTGCCTCTTACCCCTGTGCCCGTGACACACCCCCATGCAGTCACTGGCCAGAATGCATCCATACCAGCCCTGTATCTGTCACAGTGAGTGAAGGCCATGGCACTGCGCAGTTATGCACAATCAAGATGTGCTGCATGGCGTGCCTCATTAGCGCCATGCTAGAGGCAGCCATGGCCTTGATGATCTGTCATCTCTAGCGCTTGAATGTTTCCACCCGGTGCGTGGGTCAGGGATTCACAGGGCCTAGCAACCTGCTCACTATCAGCTGTGTAAGGTCTCCCACCGGCTAGCGTTGCGCAGCTCCTCGCGCATCACTCATTCACAGCCGCTCTCATTGAACCCCTGTGCAATCCAACCTTAAAACGGTAATGGCAGGGTGTGGAACAGGCCCCGAGGCCAGTGTTCATGCAAGGGAGGAGTAGTCGCCATGTGCCAACATGCTGTTGAGAATGCTGTGGCAGAGCCGCAATGTCCAGCTGCTGATAAGCGACCCCCTGTCAGTTGTGGATGGATTCAATCTCCTGTCATGGTACATGTGGTTGATGGGCCATCCTGCAACAACCTCTTTGGGGCACCCAGCCGCTGCTGTTGTGCCATGGACCACACAGGAGATCACAGCTGTTCGCCTGGTAGCTGCTCAACCCAAGTATGGACTGGCCCTCCAGGCTGGAGATCCCCCTGTTCCTACCAACTACACCGGCATCCTACTGTGTGCCCGTGGCATATCGCATCCGCGATCGGACTGCCAGGCCCTTCTTGGGGAGCTGGGCCTGCTACCCCCCGATATTGGTGGGCTGCTACTGACCAGGACCCCTACCACATTGGAGCTGGGCACCCTGCGATCAGTGCTGAACGTACCAGATGTCAGGGCTGCAGCTGCCACGGAGAATCACCTCCTGTCCTGGTTCATGGTGGATGCGCATATGCGTTCCCGGGGATTCCACAGGGGCCTATTCGCCTGGGAGGGTCTTGTCCCGGGACAGATGTTTCACGAGCACCCTCCAGTCTCTCCCGATCTGGGCGTCCCAACCTCCCACACCGTGGCAACGTGTTCCCCGTGCCTGTGCTGTGCCTTGCCTTCCCTGTGACAGTGCTGCTCCTCCCCACTGTACTGTGCGACCCTTTGGTCGGTTACCCCATCAGACGGACTGCATCACAGCTTTTGTATACCCCCGCCTCCATCCCTGTTGCGTTAACGAGTGCCTCCATCCATCTTGGAGTGGGTGCAACGATGGCTCAGAGTGATGGTTGCGTGGAATGCCCACAGGCCCGTGATCACGCATTCACCAGTCTCTGTTTGTCCTTACCCCCCCTTTCACCCCATCACTAATAAAGACCTTGTCTGTGACTGTAAATCCTATGTTGTTTTCGTGACAGTGTGCCGATCCGATTGCCCCTCCCACGGCTGCAGCCTTTCCGTGTGTGTTTGTTTGTGTGATCGGGGTCTGGGGGGTTTATGTTCGGGATCACTGGGACTGTCAGGTAGCAATATGTGATGCGCTCCCCTGGGGGCTCCCTAATGGATCGGGGGGTCGGTCTGTGGGGTGCCAACGCATTCTGTTGACAGCACTGTCCTTGATCTGCTGGTGGCCACCTGGTGTCCTGCGAGCCTGTGCGGGCCCCCATCCTCTGGGCAGCCCCCTGATATTCCTTGTGGTGGTGGTGTCTGTCAAGCACCTAGATGGCTTGGCGGCCTGTCGTGGATTGCGTGTGCCACGTGTATGCTCGTGCTGTCCCATGGCAGTGCTGTCCGTAATGCCCCTGCATGTGGGTGGGTGCAGTCTCCAACTCCTCTGTAGTGGCTACCTTTGCCCTAGAGGCCTGGGCACAGGCCAAGCACGGTGCCAGGTGGGGGTTAGCCATTGGTTGGCCCCCCTCCGGGGCTGCCCCGCCTATCACTACAAGGTTACCCCCGGTTGGTTCCCACCATCTGCACTGTTGGCGGGGGGGAGGGTGCGGGGTGTGTGTGCTGTGTGCTTACTGATCCCTGCTGACCCGCACCGTTTCCATGCACCCTTTCCCCTTCTTCCTCTCCATTCTCTCTTCTAGCTACTCTCTGGTTGTTTTCCTGGCCATGCTCCACCTGGGACAGATGGCCGGTCAGCTCCAGCGTGCGGGTTCGGAGCTCCGTGCTGGGGCCCGGCTGTACGAGGAGATCAGTGAATGTGCTGCGTGCGTGCGGGGCCATCTCCCCTGGTGTCTGTTTGGGGTTCCACGTTGTTGGGGCCCTTGTACCGTCCTAATGGCTCGACCTCTCTCCCTTAGTGCAGGCGATGATTGCAGAGCAGACCAGGAGGAGGTTCTGCAGCTGCTACTGCACTTCCTACAGAGGTGAAGTTTACAAGCCTATGCCGTGGCTATCTGGACAGCAAAGAGGGAGTTCTTTGCTGCCCTCATAGCGTCTGCAAAATCCCATCCAGTGGAGCTGTTCCGAGTAGTGCAGGGGCTGGTCAGTCCGGCCTCTCTTAGGCTTGGAGTGGAGTCATCTACTGCCCGCTGTGACATGTTCGTGGATTATTTTGTGAACAAAATCGCTCGTATTCACCAGGATTTCGACACAGTATTTATTACACCAGGGGAAGCATGGCCAGGAAGCCTCGTCATGTCCGGTTTTCTGGGATCAGTTTCCGTCAGTGACGCCTGCCGATGCAGTGGATGTTCTCGGGGCGGTCAAGGCCACTTCTTGTGAATTAGACCCTTGCCTGTCCTGTCTGGTTAAGATCCGCTGGGAGACAATGGGGCCGTTGCTGGCTGGGGTGGTCAACGCCTCCCTGCAGGAGGGCAGAGTGCCGGACTGTCTTAAGGAGACGGTGGTGCAACCTCTGCTCAAGAAACCATTGCTTGACACTGGCTCCCCTGCCAGCTATCGGCCTATCTCTAACCTTCCTTTTTTAGGGAAGGTTATTGAACGGGTAGTGGCTCGGAAGCTGCAAGGGCATCTTGATCGCATCGGTTTTCTTGATCCCTCTCAGTCTGCCTTTCGTCCGGGTTATGGCACTGAGACTGCACTTGTGGCTTTGGTAGATGACCTGCGCTGAGATATGGATCGGGGTCATTTGACCCTGCTGATCCTGTTAGATCTGTCGGGTGCATTTGATACAGTTGATCATGAGATGTTGGTGACGCGCCTACGAACTGTGCAGGAGTGGGTGGGATTGATCTTGAATGGTTCTGCTCGTTCCTGACTGGAAGAACCCAGCAGGTGGTTCTCGGGGACTGTTTTTCATCATATTGAGACCTCTCATGTGGAGTTCCGCAGGGTTCTGTTCTGTCCCCCCTCCTGTTCAACGTGTATAAGAACATAAGAAGTGCCATACTGGGTCAGACCAATGGTCCATCAAGCCCAGCATCCTGCCTCCGACAGTGGCCAGACATAGGAGCCTGGGAGAAGCACCCAACAGGTCACTATGCTATCCATTCCCTGTGGGTCATCACCAGGCTCCCGAGGGTTTTGTTCCCCAATCCTATCTGGCTAATAGCTGCTACTGGAACTATCTTCCAGAAACTTCTCCAAACCTCTTTTAATCTCAGCTATACTGCTGGCCTTGACCCCCTCCCCTGGCAGTAAATTCCACAACCTAATTGTACGCTGAGTGAAAAAATACTTTCTTTTGTCTGTTTTTACTCTGCCACCTGTGAGTTTCATGGAGTGTCCCCTAGTTTTAGTACTAGTTGAGAGGGTAAATAACCGTTCCCTGTTTACAAGTTCCACACCACTCATGATTTTATAGACCTCTATCATATCTCCTCTCAGCCGTCTCTTTTCCAAGCTGAAGAGCCCCAACCTATCAAGCCTCTCCTCATACGGGTGCTGTTCCATACCCTGGATCATTTTTGTTGCCCTTCTCTGTACCTTTTCTAGTTCCGCTATGTCTTTTTTGAGATGGGGCGACCAGAACTGCACACAATATTCAAGGTGCGGTCGCACCATTGATTTGTATAGAGGCATTATGACATCCTCAGTTTTATTCTCTATTCCCTTGCGAATAATTCCTAACATTCTATTTGCTTTTTTGACCGCTGCGGCACACTGGGCTGAGGATTTCAGTGTATTATCCACAATCACTCCCAGATCCTTTTCCTGAGTGGTAACTCCTAGCTTAGTACCCAGCATTGTGTACTCATAATTTGGATTATTTTTCCCAATGTGCATCACTTTGCACTTGTCCACATTAAATCTCATCTGCCATTTAGATGCCCAGGCACCCAGTCTTGTAAGATCTTGCTGCAGCTCCTCACAGTCTGCTCGTGTTCTGACTACTCTGAATAACTTGGTGTCATCTGCAAATTTGATCACCTCACTCTTAACACCCTTTTCCAGATCATTAATGAATACATTGAAAAGAACTGGTCCCAGTACAGATCCTTGGGGCACACCACTTTTTACATCCCTCCATTGTGAAAACTGGCCATTTAGTCCCACTCTTTGCTTCCTATCCTTTAACCAGTTACCAATCCATAGCAAAACACTACCTCCTATCCCATGGCTTTTTAATTTTCTCAAGAGTCGTTTATGTGGGACCTTATCAAAAGCTTTCTGGAAATCCAGGTACACTATATCTGCTGGGTCTCCCCTGTCCACATACTTGTTTACGCCCTCAAAGAATTCCAAGAGATTAGTGAGGCATGACTTCCCTTTGCTAAATCCATGCTGACTCTTTGCCATTAAGCCATGTTTATCAATATGCCCAGTGATTCTGTTCTTAATGATGATTTCCACCATTTTGCCCGGCACAAACGTCAAGTTCACCGGTCTGTAGTTTCCAGGATCACTTCTGGAACCCTTTTTAAATATTGGGGTTACATTTGCCACACTCCAGTCCTCAGGTACAGTGACAGATGCCAACGTTAGGTTACAAATTACTACTAGTAGGTTTGCAATTTCACATTTAAGTTCCTTCAGAAGTTTGGAGTGAATACCACCTGGCCCTAGTGATTTGTTCGTATTAAGTTTGTCAATTTGCTCTAGAACCTACTCCAGGGTCATGTTAATTTGTGACAATTCATCCAGTTCATCACCTACAAAGTAGGGTTCCAGCATGGGTATCTCCCCAACATCCTCCACAGTGAAGACCGAAGCAAAGAACTCGTTTAACTTCTCTGCAATGTCCTTATCCTCCCTGAGTGCCCCTTTTACTCCCTGGTCATCTAATGGCCCAACCGACTCCCTAGCAGGCTTCTTGCATATACACGCTGAGCGTGTATATGCAGCTGCTCGGCGAGGTGATTAGGGGGTTCGGTGTACGGTGTCATCAATATGCTGACGACACCCAACTGTACCTCTTTTCCCACAGACCCAGGCCCGGCAGTCTCAGTGCTTACTCGGTCGGTGCCTGGCGGCTGTGCGGGATTGGATGAGGGCTAATCAACTATGACTGAATCCTGACAAGACGGAGGTGATGTTAGTGGGTAAGGTGATGGAATTGGCAGCCCCATAAGTGATAGGGTCTGTCCTCCATTGACCTCCCAGGTACGAAGTCTAGGGGTGCTCCTCGATGCACAGCTCTGCCTGGATCTCCAGGTGGAGGCTGTGGTGAGGAGTGCTTTCCGCCAGTTGCATCTGGTGCGACGGCTTCGGACGTTTGTTTCGGACTCTGACCTGGCCACAGTCAACCATGCTTTAATCACCTTTCGATTAGACTACTGTAACGCGCTTTACGTGGGGCTACCCATGGTGACGGTTCGGAAATTGCAGCTGGTGCAGAATGCGGCAGCTCGTCTTCTAGAGGCACTAGGCCGCCGGGAGCACGTTACACCAGGGCTCAGCTCTCTGCACTGGCTGCCAGTGGTTTTCCAAGCCCAATTCAAGGTGTTGGTTTTAACCTATAAAACCCTAACTGGTCTGGGTCCTGTCTATCTGCAAGACTGCCTCATTCCCCGTGTCCTGGATCGGCTCCTACAGTCGTCCGGGGATGCCCTGCTCGAGGTCCCCCGAGTTTCTCGGGTGGCCATGCAGGAGAGGGCGTTCTCTGTGGCCAAGCCGCCCCTATGGAACTCCCTTCCAGTGGAGGCCTGGCTGGCCCTGGACCTCCCCTCTTTTCAGAAAAGTTGTAAGACGGGGCTGTTCCGCCAGGCGTTTGGCAGGGGAGAGGGGTGATGGATGGGTGGGGTGGGGGGGTTGTTTTTTCTATTTCATCCTTTTTAATGTTTTTTAATTGTTCTAATTGTTTTGTTGTTGTAGCTGCCCCAAGATGCCTGTGGCAGGAGGCGCAGGGTATACATTTTAAAAATAAATACTTAAAATAAAGAAATAAATATTGATTTATGGATTCCAACTTTTATTTTCTTCAGCCACGTAGCCTAACCAGTTAAAAAACTTTATATTTTTATTTTTAGTTTAAATCATATATGAATAATGTCCTTCACTAGGTTGCCTACTTCGCTTACCCCAGGTCTCTAGAGTAAGGCCTGAGGGGGAGATAATACAATTGTAGCAAGGGCCCCAAGCTCAGGAACACACACACCCCCAATACAATTTATTTTATTTTTTTCTGAAGTAAAGCTTGGTATATATGGAGTCTTTGGGAGAAGACTATTTACACAGATCCCAGCTGTAAACTACTGATCTCTCCTGAAATTGGCTTGTGCAGCCAGGTTGTACTGGGTCACCAAATTTTTCTCAACAGACCTGACTAGAGTAGCACCATAGCCATTTGCACTAGATTAAATTTTCAGCTCTGCTCAGGCAGGTTCCTACGTTTTGAGGCACCATACTTCTAAAATGTGCATATGCAACCATTAGGGCTTGATGCTGTTATTCTGATTTTGGACTTGAGTCAAACTATGGATTGACTCAAGCAGGAATTGACTTGACTTTAGTCAAGTAAGCTTGACTTTAGCAGGAATTTCCTGCTAAATTCCTAGTGATAATATTCATTAAACTGCCCAGTAAGGAGGTTATTTTACACCTTTCTAAATATGTCTGCAGGCTACAATAATGCTATTTATATGTCCCGTGTAGCATTACAGCTATCCACAACCCAGCTGACTCCGTCCTGCATTCTGAGAATGGTGTGTTGCAATTCCTGCATATCCCACCCAGTATGCATCTCTGTGATTGGCCGTAACCACCCAGGTGTACCAGTTTCTGGGATCAGCATGGGGTTAATGCCTTCTGCGCCTTGTTGTTTCCATGGGTTTTGTGGCTGTGTGGCAGAGGACAGGCAGTTGGGTGGAGTTTGGGGTGGGGCTCTGGGGGTGTTGCCGGGCAGGTGGAGGGGGAATGGTTGCCCGTGTGAGGTGTTTCCAGGGTTTGTCGGTGGCTGTGGGAGTTTGTGGCCGTGGTGGCCATCCTGGAAGCCGCTCATTAGAATACCTTCACAGCTGTGTCACTCAGTGGCCACGGACCTATCCCCTCTCACAGTCTTGCTCATTTTAACACATCCAATGCTATCAGCGTTCCATTTTTAGACCATGAAAAGAAAAATTGACTTTTTCACAATGAAATTTTGAAGCTATCATAAGCTATGTGCAGAAGTGTGTTTTAAATTTGTTGAATAATATTGGAATTTTAGAGTTTACTGTGGTTTTTATACTGTTTTAAATTGTTTTTATTTTTGTTGGAAGCTGCCCCAAGATGCCATTGGCATAAGGGGGTGGAATAGAAATGCAATTAAATAAATAAATAAGTATATTCTAGAGATACTTTGTCAAAAATGCAGGTTTGGTTGGTCAAAGTGAACAGTGGAAAAATTCTTAATTTGATCTTACATAAGGAGGGGATTTGGGCTCCACCTTGTGGCATACCATTGGAACGAACTGCATTAATATAGCTGACCTCAAAAACTGTTGATCTCACATGTTTTCCAACCATCCATGTTTGCTCTCATTTACTTGATTTACTTAGATACAGAAAGTAAGTAAATTGAAATGCATTTGAAAAAGGAGTAAGGTTGGGACAAGGCATGAGCAGAATCAAGACAGAATACCATAGGCGAGCAGTAAAAGATACGATTTAAAGGCAGGAGTGTTCAACAGGATCTGGGTGTATTAACAAGCCAGGAGCTGTATCACTGGACACGTTAGAGAGCTGCATGCCAAGTCAAGACCAAATTACAACATCCTACTCCTAAAAACCATAATATAAATCCAGGCAATTTTATGCCATTTTATCAGGTCCAGTGATCAGGATTTTTGTGCCCCAATGATCTTCCCATCTCAAGCCCGTGCTCCTTGACTCTTGAACACAGGACTGCTACAAATCAGTGTCTCCCTGACAGTAATACCTACTGCTAATCCAATTATACAACATGATGGAACTACCTTGTGTGAGGAAATAGTTTTCTCCAGAATCCAGATGTTTTCCCAATATTTATCAGTCCCTTAAGATGCATTCATTTGTGAACAAAGCTTCCACCTGATTTTCTCCTGATATCATTACCAGCTGTATTTTGTCAGATAAAAAAATTCTAGCAGCCTGATGTGCACTTGTGGAGAAAATAGATTAATCTGCCAAAGAGAGAGGAAGTTTAGGAATCTGTAGCATTAAGCTTGAAACGTCCATTTTATCACATTTGTTGTCCCTCATATTGGCATGGTCAAATCACTGCTCCTAAAGAAACTTTGGTCGTTTTTAGACAGACGCACCCCCCCACCCCCTGGTGTTCAGGTGGGTTTGCTGTCCGGGTAAACAGCCGCCAGTATGTGGGGGGTTGGGTGTGCACCTGTGTAAATGCCACAGGTGGCAGGTGCTTGTGTGTGCACACTCCGGCCGCACACACACCAACACCTGTCGCACACCGACCCACACCCATGGAGCCCTCCAACAGAATGGAGGAAGCTCCATGGTTGGAGATGGGTGTTGGTAGGTGTAGGTGGGTGGGTGTCCGTGTAAGCAGGTGCACACCCACCGACACCCGCCGCGCTGACACACCCACCCAGCTCCATGTAAAAACAGCCTTAGTCACCACTAACATTTCTTGATTGTTCTTTGCTCAAGCAGTTTGCCCCAACTACAGCGTGGTCTAATTCATGATACGCAGCTTCATAAGAACAGATTCATAGCTGGGTTTCATTCTACCAGGAGCTTTCCCTCCTCCCTTGGCACAGTTTGTCAAACTAGAACAGATCACCCCTAAAAAAAAAGTATATTGGCAACAGATATTTTAATATCTATAACCCTCTTACATGTAGCAATTATCTTTTGATTAAGTCAAATATAGAATGTCTATTTTTTTAAAAACAAGACCTTAGAAACATTTTCACTTTTCAAAACTATCCTGAAAATTTACATTTTCTATTGTCCTCTTCCTGTGGTGAACTTGTATGCTTTTCTAGCAATAGAAGAGGCCAATCATGATCTGTTATTTAGTTATTTTTATTATGTATATAGCACCAACAGTGTACCTGGCACTGTACAATCAGTAGTTGTAGACAGGTCCCTACCCTAAGGGGCTTACAATCTGAGAAAGACAAGGAAGTGGGAGACAAGGGAGATGTGGACATCAGGTGAGACAAGGATACATTTAAGAGGTTGAGAAGTTGCATGTGCTTAATCTAGGTCACTTTCACACATGCCCCCTCCCCACACAAATTCTGGCTGTGGGGGGGATTGCGCAGCCAAGATATGTGTGGGGATCGGCTGGTCTGAAAGCCCCCCCCCCCCCCCCACGCAGCTTTGCTGGCAGAGACGCGCAGGGATGCAGAGTTCGATTTCCTGCTCTGCATCCACGTGCATCTCTACTGGCAAAGCTGCACTGGGGTCGGGTCGATCTATAAAGCCCTATACGGTCTTGACCCCTCATACCTTAGGGACCGCCTCGCCTTTCGCGCTCCAGGACGGCTCCTGCGGTCTGCCGGGGGTGCCCTCTTAGAGGTCCCCCGTGTTAAGCGGGGGGCCACGATGGAGAGGGCATTCTCGGTGGTGGGGCCGCGGCTGTGGAACTCCCTTCCGGAGGAAGCTCGCCTGGCCCCAAGCCTTTTAACGTTTCGGCGGAACTGTAAGACCTGGCTGTTTGCCCAGGCCTTTGGGGGAGGGTAGGGAGGGTCTTTTTAATCCCCTACCCCCTTTTTTTGCTAAGCCCTGTTTATATTTATATTTTTATATGAAATATATGTTGTTTTTATTGAATTTTAATGTATTTTATTGTTTTAATTATGTTGTGAGCCGCCCCGGGCTGCTTTGCAGGAGGGGCGGGATATAAATGCTTTGAAATAAATAAATAAAATAAATATCCTGGCTGCACATTCCCCCCCACCCCCCTACAGCCAAAATATGCCTTAGTTACATACTGTATGCAGTGAGATGGGTGGGTCTAGAACATGAGGAAAAGGGGAAATAAGAGCTGAAACAGGTAGCATACATGTATTTTCATGTAGCCCTTTTGGCTACCTTGAAAACTATCCATGACCCAAAACAGCAACGCACATTTTTTAGTTTTTCCCCTCTGGTATTCCATTATTCCCCTAGTTATTTTCATTGGTTTATTTTCGGCAACCGGGCATTTTCAGTACAAGCAATGCTGAAATAACGTAACCGAAATGACAAAAATATATAAACAACACAATGGTTCGCTGCCAGAGGACAAACAGGTATTGTTTGCTACCTGAACCACCGTTTTTGGTTCGGACAATACAATTTTGACAAGCTTACCCATTTTGGGGTATAGATTTCAACCAAGACTTGGGTCACTTTTAGACGAGCAGGTTGCAGTTGCATGATTTTTCAGGACAGGACTTTGAATGCACACAAATGCACGTGTCACGTCTAAATCCTGCCTTGCAGGATTTTGAAAAATCACAGGAGTGGGTCACATCTAAAAGCAGCCTTGGAGAGAGAAAGCCCTGAACAGAATAGACAAAGGCAGAGGCAACTGGGCAGGAAAAGGAACAGGTGAGATTACCCAAAACAGCTTGCGAACATGAACTAAACCAGCTGTTCCCCACATTTTTGCCTGGCCTTTAAATATCCAAGACCCCCTAACAAAAAGAAAAATCTGCAAGGGATAGCAACTATTAATAGGACTATGACCCCAGCTGGCGTGACTCCTTTCAATCCAGAGTCGGAGTTTGGGACCATCAGGACAAAACGATTCTGCCGGAGAAGCGGGCCCATGAATCCCAATCTAACCCGATGCGAGCAGCCAGTGGCGTACTCTAGGACAAGTCCCCAACGACTAGGGTCCAGTGCGAGTCTGAGCCGTGGCGGCAGCGCGAATTGCCTTAGCTCCAGCCACGGGAGGAGCTCCTAACCGCTAGCGCCATGCGGTCCCCCATGGGTCCCACCCACCGGCGCGGGGTTGGCAGCTGCAATACTCCCTGCACCCACCCGCGCGGCATCAGGGCGTAAGGGCTGCTTTCAAACTCGCGCCAAAAACTGAACTGGCGACAGGAGAGAAGACCCCGCCCGCTCTACTACTGCCCCGCCCCGGCAAGAGGCGGGTCGAAGCGACGCGTCTCCACCCGGCCTTCCGACCCCGGAAGAGTACAGTGTTCCTTCCTCCCTGACACCGGAAGTAGTAAGTGGCTTCTTTCGGTTGTTTACAAGGCGGAAGTGGTGGCGAGGTTGTTTTTCTGCTTGCAGGAGCGGCGGTGCAGGAGGGGTTTGCTGTCTGTCAGAGGCAGGAGCCCCGTGGTGGCTGTGAGTTCTGTAGTTAGCAGCGAGAGGGTTATATTTAACCTTCTGGTGGCTTCTCCATCTTCACATCGCAGCAGTCGCCCCCGCCAAACGCTGCTTGTCTGCGCGGCAGCTGCCCCCCGCCCAGTGCAGCGCGGGACCGTTTGGAATTCCAGCCCCGCGCTCGTGCTCCCGCCCGCCGAGCCTGGTCCGACAGAGGCTAGAGCGATGCCCCTGGAGTCTGCAGTCGCCTTGCCTGGGGGTCTCTGGCTGCAGGAGGCACCATGGTTTAAGCAGGTGTATGAGCTGCCCGCTAACCGGTGTTTGAAATGCCGGGGGTGAGCTGGTTACCGTGACCTGCGGGGCTCAACTCTACCGGCTAGTGTCAGCGAGCCCGTGTCAGCGTGTGTTTGCTAACCACGCCCTTTCCCACGTGTTGCCTGATGCGCGGAGAGGCGCTGCCTTTAAATGATAAAACACTGGGGGAGTTTCTCATTTAGTTGCACATTCCTGGAAACGGATTTATAGGGGGGAAATGCTGCGTTGTGCAACAATAGTCATGAGATTAGCAGTACAGGATGTTGATTCCTCAACACTACGTGTTTTTAAACAAGATGCGTCCATGCATCCAACTGCTGGTGTGATGGTGATGTGTCGGGAAGTGCGTTCCTGTGACCCATGCAACATCACTCATGGCCACGCATGGAGCACTCCTGAAAAATCTGGAGTGCCCTGTGCAGGCCAGGATGGACACCTCCGTAGATGGGAGATACTAGTTTGAAGCACTTCCCATGCATGTTGTGTGTGGGGGCACCCCGCAGCCGCACCACTTGGTGGCCACAGATGCACACCCCCGCGCTCATTTAAAAACACCCACTGCATTTTGCAAGCCCCTTCACACAACATTCATCAGTGGCAGGAAGTTCCCTTACTGTGAGCGGTTTGTGTAAATTGTCTCTAACAGTGAAGAATTACAGGATTATAAATTAAACTCCCAACAAGAGTGGGTTGTCCTCTAAATTTAGACTAGGCAATCAAAAACAACCTTTACTTTATCAAACTATCCCACACAAGCAGATAATGAACTACTTAACTAACAATGTTCTTGTCTTTAACTTTTATCTCTTATTAATCTGAAGTAATGATACTCTCTTGGTTGTCTTAGATATTTGCAATGCCATCAGTACTGCAGCAGGAAATTGAGAACTTTAACCTTGGGACTTAATAAGTAAGTGAGTGAGCCTCTACCTTTCAAATGCTGTGTTAAATTGTAAACTTAGTCTGGGCATATATTACAACAGTGATGGGACCTTCGGAACACCAGGTACCCAAATGGTTTTTAGAGGGAAAAAAAGTCAGAAAAATTGTTAAAGTGGGCCTATGCCTGTATGTGTTTCCCCTTCTTTTAAAATATTACTGCTTTCCTTCGCCACTCACCTGCAGTCCTGGCTGGAGGGAGGTTTGGGCTGATGCTTGCCTTCTGAAGGGAAGGGTTTTGTTTCTCCCTGGTCCCAGCAGAATCCTCTTTATTTGCTCACAGCAGAAGCCTTTCCATGACCTAGGGTTTGTGCTGTGGGAAGGAAGAAGGACTTTGCTTGCCATTGACAAAACAGCGGATGGGTGGAAGCACTGTACTAGCCCCAAAATAAGTTAAATCAGCAAAAATCCCAGAAGTTATCTTATTTATACCCCACCTTTTTCTGAGGACTCATGGCAGTTTACAGTATGATTAATAAACCAACAATACAAAACAAAAAGACTGTCTGCAAACCCTCCTTTCCCCAATATTCCATACCAGTCACCATCCCTACTCCTGTGCATCTCATACACAGGAATTTCCCACACCCCGTATATCACTTCAGGGGAGTCCCCAGCCTGTACCCCTGCTTTCACCAGGGAGTTATAGCAATACCAAATTCCCTCCCACACTACCATTCCCAGCCCAATACTTCAAAATTCCAGTAAAAGTCAAATTATTTTCTAGCTGCTATCACTGAAATGCTAATTAACGCACACACCACTCCACCCAAGCCTATACTCCTGTGGCATTCCCTTCTTCCACCCATGACTGTGCCCTCCCTCTTGCAGGTCAAAGACCTGCCAAGCCCCAGTCCTTTAACCACAAATGGTGAGCGGGCAGCTGCTGCAGACAGCTGGGTTTTTTTTAAGACGGGCGTCTTCCCCAACCACTACCCACCCACCATGCATGTTGTAGGGCCTTACTGGCACCCTATGCAGCCCCGCAACATGCATGATGGGTAGTGGTTGGGGAGGTGCTTGTCTTAAAAACACCCAGCTGTCTGCCACCTCAGGTGGTGATAACTGCCACTCCAAGAGGGCATGAAATTGCCCCCCAGCCTTCTCCACTTCCCCCCCCCCCTTGAAAAAATGTACATGGTATACTTTTTTCAAAATGTTTATCTTTAATATTTTGAAAATAAAATAAATGCTTTTCTTTGCTTTAGATCAAATTATTTTAAATACAGACTGTATTCTTGAGATAATATAGATATGTTTGACGTGATATATAGGCAATGCAATCATAACCTCATTCAAGTCAGTGGTTCTGCGCCTGTTGACTTTGAATGAGAACTGCAGCCTGAGATAAGTAGTAACAAGTCAAACATTTTCTTTTAAATACATTTTCAAATGCAGAGTAGATGATGGAAGCAGGGACTCAAACCATTAAAATTTTTGGTTCAGTTCCAGTTTGGGTTCAGCTGCGACTGAAGTTGTTCCAGTTCAGGCCGGTAAAGGTTCAGTAACTGGTTCGGCACACATGAATCAACCAGTTCAGTTCCGATTCACAAGAGAAAATTTAAATACAATGCACATTATAATTATCATTTGCAAAGTGGGGCGAAGCAAGCTAATAGGTCTAAATCTGTTACAACTAAGTCAGCCATAAGCAGTGGCAGCTGGTGGGTGCTGAGGCTGGTGGGGCAATGGGCAGTGCCAGATATAGGTAGAGCCAGACCAACGGTAGGCGGAGCCAACCCCAAAATTGCACACTTACATGATCTTGATCAATGGAATACAACATTCACACAAGGATACAATATGCACACATGGAATAGAACATGCATGCTAGGATAGCAGTTTTAGCAAACAACCGAGCCAAGTGAGTCCAGTGTGCATGGGTGCAAAGGGGGGCACAAAGAAGTCCTAAACCTTTCCTCTCCATCCGCAGATCTGCCCAGGGTAAAGCCAGGCAACCCCAAATTTGTCTATCTAATGTGCATGGGGACATACAGGACTTGTTCTTCTTAGATTGTACACCCACTGAGCAGGGACCTGTCCCCAATAACCTGAATGTGTTCAATGGCAGGAGTACAATAGCAGAGAGAGCAGAAGTACCATAACAGCTAACCCAGATTATAGAAGTATCTGATACCTTAAGGTGCAATTCAAGCAACATTACAATATCTAAAATGCGCAGGCAGCATAGGTCACAACTAAAATGCGCAGAATGTGCTGCAAAATTATGTGAAATCCTAAATGGTACACAAAATGCTGCATGGAATTTTACAGAGGGCAAGGAAGCATGCACAGTTCAGGAGAGGGCAGGGAGCACGCACCATGTGGCATTCAAAGAAAGACACACCAAAATGCAGAAAAACAGGATTAGGTGGAATCTGAACACCTCCCTCTTTTAGATAGGGTACACCCCCCACCCCACCCCCGCTATATATAGATTTATCTACCTGGCATTAAGGCTGTTCAAAATATTTTAAACCCCTGGGAAGCAGGAACCCCCAGAGACAGAACACCCTCTCCAATTGTGAGCCCCACCCCATGCTCCCCATTGCCTGGGCTTAGGGCTCCTTAAGGCTGCCTGGGCCTGGAGAGTAAAAAGGCAGGCAGCACCACCTGCTCACTCACCTCTCTGATTCTCAGAGCCTGGACACTGGGCTAGCAGGCAGCTGCACTCTGCTCTGCCCAGGACTCTGCAGGCTTAGCCACCACAGATGCACTATTTAATAAACAACTTCCTTTAGGTCAAAGTTTAGAAAGAAAAGGTTTCAAGTAAGCAACAACACCTGCAGAGACTGGCTGACTGCACTGCTGCATAGGGGAGGCACTCTGCAGTGCACAGCAATGGTGTCCTTCTCTCCCCCTTCCTTCCTTCCTGCACCAGGCTATTTATTTTTATAGTCTGCCACAGTGGAGAATGCCTTAAGAAAGGAGGAAACGGGCCTCTAGTCCAATCCCTGCTTGATGCTTCCCAGTCCTTGAAGAGGGCAGAGGACAGAAGCCCACAAACCCAAAATGCATAAATTCTCCTAGATACTGGTTTTATTTACTCATTTTGATTCACTCTGGTTCTGGAACCAGTGAATGTTCTACATCAGGGTTTTGTTGTTTATTTCCCCACTTAAACCCTTATTCTGAACTGGTAACCTAAATTATTATTATTTTTTTGGTGGGTCTGGTTCAGGTTCAACATAGACTTTCAAATAATGGTTCAGGTTCTGTTCCAGTTCCAGAAAAAATAAAGATTTGGTCCAGTTTTCGGTTCAAGTTTGGGTTCAGTTTCACTCCCTGGATGGAAGTTCATATTTGATGGAAAAACTCTCTCCTGCTCTAAACAAAATTGAAACCCATTATCAAAGCAATAGCTGTCATCAGTTCTCAAACTAATTAACAGTTGAATAGTGTTGTACATGTTGTGTACAAAATTCTTCATGGTAATTCTTGTGTGTGTTAAGGGAAAGTTACAAATTGGAAATGAGTTCCTTTTTTTTTCAGACATTTCATTTTTTAAAAGAATAACATGGCTCTTTCCCCAGGAGACCCTCGTGGACATCCAGTCAGGACAGTAGGGTAGATCCCCACCACTATCAGTAGGAGGCAGACATTCTGATTTTGGGGAGCATGCTTTGTGGATCTATCCTTAGTCCTCCAGCGTTTTGTCTGCCTCTAGACCGGCAGGAAGCAGGCTGGCTGCCTCCATAGAGGGAGGGCAGACCTCAGTTTAGATAAGGAAATTAGAAAATCCCCTAGGTGCCAGGGGGGGAGGAATTCCCCTCCCACACCCCTCCTCCAGACGGGGACGAACAGGAAGACTTACTGGGTGTCCCCTTCCCCATCTGGTGCAGGTACCCCAAAGAGCGGGTCCAGCAACCCCCCGAGGGGTGCTCGCTACAGGTGCCCTCAGACCCTAACCCTGCTGGAGCTAGGAGCTGCAAAGACCTCCGCATCGGTCGCGACCAGAGCCCAACAGTGCCGCATCCATCAACTCAAGAGCAGGCGCTTTCAAGGTCTTTGAGTCACCACCCGACCTCCGATTGCGGCGACGTCTCAGCGCTCAAGTGGCTCGCAGCCCGGCATGCGGCTGCAGGATAGCTCCTAGCTCGCTCCTGCCCCGGCAGGCTGTGTTCCAGCAAGGAGCGGCGGAGGCGGGAAAGCGAAATCGTGGCGGCAGGATAGACGCCCCTCACCCTACAGGCCACGTGACAGCAAGGGGCAGCGTCGGCGGGAGAGCCAGATCCAAAATGGTCACCACGAGGAGAATGGTGGCGGTAGCGGACGCAGAGACAGAGGCGGACGCAGCAACTGTAAGCCCCCCGCTCCCCCCACCCCCCAGTCCAGGACCCTCATATGGAAGTCCTCGGGGAGATTCTCTCTAAATTCAAAAGGAAGAGAGACTTCCTGTGCAAAAGAATAAAGCCCATCCCTATAAGGGTCACTCCAGGGGCGCGGGGAAAGGCAAACGCCCCTTGGCAAAGAGGTCCCGCAAGACTCATAGGCCTCTTTACTCCCCAGTCTTGGCGGGTTCTGCCTCAGAGGAGGTGATGTCCACTCAATCCTTTGAAGAGAAGTGAACCCCAGACTGAGAGGAAAGGGAAAGCAAGGAGAATTGCTTCTCCTGGCAGAGACCAGTGAGGAGAAGGGGGAAGCTTCAGACAACCTCGCCGCTGGCAAGCAACAGGACTCTGATTTACAGAGCGAGGGCTCCTCCACAGAGGAGGGAGAGCTAGAGGAAACAGGGTTCGAGGCTTCAGCAGACCCCGATAAACAGTTTCCTAACAAATACAGGGACTAGATCTACTCCCTGGTCATAAAGGCACTTCACCGGCATCAAAAGGACAAGCAGGCCTCCTCAGATTCTTCAGAGGAGGAAGGAAGGGAGTATATACCTCTGTCTAGGGACAGAGACAGAGGGATGGTGCTGGATAGGGCATATGAAAAGATTATCAAGAGGGAATGGCAATTCCCTAATAAAGCGTACAGGATGAATAAAATGCAGACTGCACTCTCTTCACTCATGAAAACCAAAGAGTCCCTCCTTGCCATCCCTAAAGTGGATGCTGCAGCAGCAGCATCACTAGCAAGGAATTCTGTTTTCCCGACCAAAGAGGAGTGTTTCCCACGGGACCCCACTGACAAGGGGACAGGGTGCAATCTTAGGAACTTCGAGGAAGTAGCCCCCATTATTAAGATGGCCATGCTCGCATCCTATTTTTCTAGGGCCCTTATGATATGAATCGAGCAGGCCAGGGACCCTAGGGTCTCCATGAAAATGACCAGGATCCTATCCACTAGGATACAACTGGCCTACACCTTCATAGCGGATTCGTCAACAGATGTTCTCCGCTGGGCATCCCGAGCAGTGGCTTCCAACGTTGCAGCCTGCCGCCGCCATGGCTC
This sequence comes from Sphenodon punctatus, assembly GCA_003113815.1. NCBI lineage: Eukaryota > Metazoa > Chordata > Lepidosauria > Sphenodontia > Sphenodontidae > Sphenodon > Sphenodon punctatus. Next base: position 697,034 of record QEPC01011741.1, read on the forward strand.
AGATCCTGGAAGGGGAACAATACATCCAAAAACGCTCTGGTGGGCGGGCCCTTCCAAGGGGCAAAACATTTCAGCATCTGCCTAGATAAGGTCCTCGCAGATGCAACAGACAAATCAAAAAAGCAAACATTGCAAAGTGTGGGGATTGCAAAAAAGACTTCATCCATTCAATGTGACATATCAAGCAGCAGCAGGCTCCAGGTGACCCTTTTTTCCATGCAGAGGGAACCAGCAAAGATACAGGTCCAGATGGAACAAGCAGAAGGGAAACGGTAACAGAGCCAGGCACACGCAGAGTTCTGGACGTCCCAAAGGCGGATGCATGACTGGACAGCCTCCCACCCCGTACGAAACAAGACTGGGGGGTGGTTGCAACTGTTCGTGGAGAAATGGCTAACCTCTACCTCAGACGCCTGGGTCCGGCGTACAGTCCAGAGGGGATACTCAATCTAATTCGCCCACTCCCCCCGGCACTACTTCTGTGCCTCATCGGTCTCCACCAACCAGGAAAAACACGCCGCTATGCAAACAGAAATAGACAGATTCCAGTACACCGGAGCCATAGAACCGGTCCCAACTCACGAAGAAGGCCAAGAACTGTATTCCATCTTGTTCCTAGTGCCAAAAAAGTTGGAAGAATGGCAGGCGGTTCTCGACCTCAAGATTCTGAGCCAGGCGGTCAAGATGCCGAAGTTCAAAATGGAGACCCTGCAGTCCATTCGCATAGCGATTACACGGGGCGAGTGGTTGACCTCCCTCGACCTAAAGGAAGCATATCTGCATATCCCCATTCTCCCCGCTCAGAGACAGTGGCTCACGTTCAAGTTTGCCCAACAGCACTGGCAATACACAGCCCTCCCATTCGGCCTCGCCACCTCGCCCAGGATGTTCACGAAGGTACTGATTCCACTCATTGCGAACTTACAGACGGAGGGAATCAAGCTTCACCCATACCTCGACGACATCCTCATTCATTCACCAACCTACGAGCAGGCACTGAGGGATGTCAACAGAACCATCACATACTTACAGGAACACGGATTCCTAGTCAATTTCAAAAAAGAGTCACCTCATGCCCTCCCAGACCCTAGAACACCTGGAAATGGTCATCGACACCATCAAGTACAATCTCTCTGACACAACAGAGACAACAAAAACTATGCATCTTGATCCACCAGATCTCGAAAGCCCGCACGACCAAACTCAAAACCCTTGCGAGCTTACTGGGTGCTATGACCTCCTGCTTGGGAATCCTCCATTGGGCCAGATTTCATTCTCGGCCGCTTCAGAGGTTCTTGCATCCATGGCAGGACCTCCTGACCCAGGGGGGAAACCCATGGATCTCCGTCCCAATGGCACTCAAGAAGTCCTTCAACTGGTGGTCACAGCTGGACCGATTAAAACAAGGCTTCCCACTAGCCAATCCGTCCGGACTACGGTGACAACAGACGCCAGCCTGTTGGGATGGGGAGCACACTCACAGGGCAGAATGACGCAAGGCAAGTGACTTCTGTGGGAAAAACGATATCCCATCAACTGGCTGGAATTGCGGGCAACCTGCGTAGCTCTACGAGACCTAGCTCCGATCCTACAAGGAAAGGACGTACTGGTGTACACAGACAACACGGTGACAAAAGCCTACATAAATCACCAAGGCGGGTCTCGATCCGAATCTCTACTCCAGCAGGCTACCACGCTACTCAAATGGGCGAAAAACAACTTGACATCCATCAAGGCAATCCACATCAAAGACCAAATGAACACTCAAGCCGATTGACTCAGACAGATGGCAATCAATCCGGGAGAGTGGTCTCTACACCCGGCAACATTTGAGACCATAGCCAATTGCTTCAGGTGTCCGGAAGTCAACCTGTTCACAGCCCCAGACAACGCGAAGATGGACATCTTCGTGTCTCGATTCCCGGATCGTCGAGCAACAGCTTTTGATGCTCTAAGCCTGACCTGGCCCCCGGGACTACTATATGCCTTCCCCCCCCTTCCCCCTCGTTCACAGAACTGTGGCAAAGATCAAGCAAGAACGGGCAACCATCATCTTAGTGACTCCCTTCTGGCCGCATATGTCCAGGAACTAAGCTCGGAGCCTCCGCTCAGGATTCCAAGCAGGCCCAACCTACTGTCGCAGGGACCGGTGCCGCACAACAACCCGGAAACCCTGAAACTGACCGTGGAAATTGAACAGAGAGCATTGAGAAAACTGGGATACTCCCATCAAGTCCTGGACACTTTGCTTCAATCTAGACGTCCAGCAACAAAGCGCATCTACCAGAGCACTTGGGCTGCCTTCACTAGGTGGTGCGAGAGTAGGGAAGTCAGGGCAGCTAAAGCTCCCATTAGGGCGATACTAGATTTTCTTCAGGAAGGTTTGAATAAGGGGTTGAAGCCAAACACTCTCCAGAGACAGGTTACATCCCTGACTAGCGTTCTGGGTACAGTTACGGGATGCAGAGTAGCGAGGCATCCCCATATTGTCCGTTTTCTTAGGGCGGCACGAGTCGTCATTTCTCCCCCGGTGGTACAACGGTTTCCCACATGGAGCCTGAACTTGCTGCTCAAGGCTCTTACCAAGGTTCCATTTGAACCCCTTAGCAAAACTTCTCTTTACTACCTATCCCTAAAGCTGGCCTTCCTCGTAGGCATCACCTCGGCTAGGAGGGTTTTCGAGCTCAGTGCTCTATCCGCGGATCCTGTCCTCTGCTCAGGAGTTGGCCGTGATCCTGAGACTAGACCTGTCTTTTTGTCTTAAAGTGGACACACCCTTTCATAGGGAACAGGAACTGATTCTCCCTTCCTTCTCTCCAAAGCCCATGCACCCTCAGGAGCACGTCTGGCATTCCCTGGATGTCACAAGAGCCCTTAGGATTTACATTGATAGGACAGCTCCCTTTAGGAAATCGTCGGCCCTTTTCGTGGCCTACAGTCCTCCGAGAAAGGGTATGAGGGCGTCCAAGGCAATAATCGCTCATTGGATGACTCTTTGCATTACAGAAGCCTATAAGGCGGAGGGCTAGCCTCCTCCTTTAGGAATCTTTGCCCATTTCCTTAGGGGAGCAGCAACTTCTCAGGCCTTTAGAAATGCTGCCTCCTACAGGGAAATATGTTGTGCAGCGGCTTGGTCTTCAGTTCACTCCTTTACAAGACACTACAGGATTCCGCTGCACGAATCGGCCAAAGCAGCTTTTGAGAGGCGGGTCCTTCAGGCGGTTCTTATGGGGAGTTTTTCCCTGCCTCCATCTTACGACCCTTTTTATTTTTACCTCCCTCCATTTTGCCCTCCCACAGTGTTAGGTGTGGGACACAGCTTTGGTACGTCCCTACTGTCCTGATTGGACGTCCAGGAGGGTCTCCCGGGAGAAAGGAAAACTGGGCTCTTACCTCTGAATTTTCCCTCTACGGGAGATCCTTCTGGACGGCCAGTCCCCACCCAGAGTGAAGTATAACTCTGAGGTGTACGGACCACGGACTGTTAACTTGGTCCCGGTCTGAAAGGAATAAATGAGGTTGCTGCCTCAGTTTACCCAAACGGGATAAAAGTATATAGGTACAACTCAGTTTGATTGGATAGACACGTAACATCTAGACATGGCAGCATGTGTGTTACTAGCTGTGAACCCCGGTAACCCAACCTAGAATATCTTACGTGTCAGAGGCCACAGTCTGAAATGCAAGCTGGTTCAGAGGAGAGGGAGGCCCAGCAGATAGCTGGCCCGGGGGTCTCTGGATCTTTCAGAGCGACGGTTAGGGTCAAAAGCCCACACAACTCACTGCGATGCTAGTGGCCGCTAGCGCTAATAACAAGTGACAAGGAGCTGGGCTCCCTCTTTTATAGTTTTTATTTATTAGGAATTCATGTTGCAGGGTCCCCTCTGCCAGGTGCAGAAAATAAGCTGACTGTTCATTATGCTATCACTTGGAGCACAGCCACCAAGCTATTTTTAAGTTTTGGGGGAGTTTTAGGTAGTTACTGTTTATTCGTAGGGGAGGGTACCTCCCTTTCTTACAAACTTTGTTTTCTCTCAGGCCTCTTTCTGTATTCTCATAGATATTGACTGTCTGGGGTTTGCTTTGTGGCCTTGGAAATACATTTTCTGCTTAGAAAGTGATTTTGACAACTTTATTCTCATAGACCTAGTTGGATAGTGTCAGCCTGAAGCCTGCGGCTGAATTAGCTGAACTGAGTTGTCCAAACCTCATCCTGCTTGTGTCTCTGAGGGCGCCAATATTGCCTAATTAATACATAGGGAGGGAGGGTGAGTTTTTATGATTTGTTTTAAAATTTGTAGATTTATTTTTAAATGTTTTATTGTTGAATTTTTATTTTGTCTGTGTATTGTTCGCCGCCCCGAGCTGCCTTTGGGCAGGGGGGGCAGGATATAAGTTTTAAATAAATAAAAATAAATAACAGGTCGACTCCATTTTTTCCTCCCCGTTGGGTGGATATCCAGGGAGTCTGGTTCTGGTGAGGAGTTTTTTATCCAATCATAAGGATTAGTTAGATTACTTTAAGAAGTTCTGTATAGGGTGAGCAATGTGTAGAATGGCTGGGAACTACTGGAGGCCTAAGATCCACAGAGCATGCTCCACAAAATCAGAATGTCTGTCTCCTGCTGGTAGTGGTGGGGATCTACTGTCCTGACTGGCCGTCCAGGAGGATCTCCTGTAGAAGGAAAATTCAGAAGTAAAAGCCCAATTTTCCTTTCTCCACTCCTGCGTTGATGCTATTCCCCGTATTCTTAATTTGGTAAAAGCTACAGGTAGAAACAAAATAGTTTTGACAGTGATGTTTCACGTTGTCAGCGAGGAAGAATCTGGATCCAGCAAAAGTGTGGAACAATATACAAAATACTTGTCAAGGTTGGTTCAGAGAAGATTAGCTAGATTGTTCTCCCAATAGATGTTTTATTAGTGGCAAATGGAAGAAGAGAAATGTGGGGTGATGGTGAGAGACTTGTAGAAACTTGCTTGAAGTAAATAGCATGCTTGAAAAAACTTGAAGCCTTATCCTAGTTTTTGTTTAATAAGATAATTAAAACAACAAACTAGAAAATGCTGTGATTAATAAAAACTTTACTAATTTGTTTCTTAACAGTTTCCACACAAATGAATATCGCCTCCTTAATCTTCTCACAACATTTTAAATCCCTGGTTCTGATCGATAGCAGCAAATATGAGTGGCTCCAAACCTGATATTCTCTGGGCTCCACACCATGTTGATAGATTTGTTGTGTGTGACTCGGAACTCAGCCTCTATCACATTGAGGCTGCTGTGAGTTCAGAGCTCAAAGCAGGATCTTTGCGTTTATCAGAGGAAACTACAGCTACTTTGTTGTCGATTAATTCAGATACACCATACATGAAATGTGTAGCTTGGTATCCTAAATATGATCCTGAATGTCTTCTGGCTGTTGGACAGGCCAATGGCAGAGTTGTACTTACTAGCCTGGGCCAGGATCACAACTCAAAGTCTAAAGACTTGATAGGAAAAGAATTTGTTCCCAAACATGCACGACAGTGTAACACACTAGCATGGAATCCACTGGACAGTAATTGGCTTGCTGCTGGGCTGGATAAACATCGAGCTGACTTCTCAGTACTGATCTGGGATATCAGCAGCAAGTACACGCCAGAGGCTGCAGTTGCTACAGAGAAAGTGAGACTTTCATCTGGAGATACCGAAGCAGGGCTAGTAGTGACAAAGCCCCTTTATGAGCTAGGTCAGAATGATGCTTGTCTTTCTCTTTTTTGGCTTCCACGTGACCAGAAACTACTACTAGCTGGAATGCATCGAAATCTGGCTATTTTTGATCTTAGAAATACAAGCCAAAAAATGTTTGTGAATACCAAGGCTGTCCAAGGTGTCACTGTAGATCCATACTTCCACGATCGTGTGGCCTCCTTCTATGAAGGTCAGGTTGCCATTTGGGACCTTAGAAAGTTTGAAAAACCTGTTTTGACTCTAACAGAGCAGCCTAAGCCTCTAACAAAAGTGGCTTGGTGCCCAACACGAACTGGATTGCTAGCTACTTTAACCAGAGATAGTAATATCATTCGACTGTATGATATGCAGCACACTCCTACGCCTATTGGAGATGAAACTGAACCTACAATAATTGAAAGAAGTGTACAGCCATGTGAAAACTACATTGCTTCCTTCTCGTGGCATCCCACAAGTCAAAACCGAATGGTAGTTGTGACTTCAAACCGAACTATGTCTGACTTTACTGTTTTTGAAAGGATTTCTCTGGCATGGAGTCCAGTTACATCTTTAATGTGGGCTTGTGGACGACACTTGTATGAGTGCACAGAGGAAGGAAAGGCTAGTTCCTTCGATAAAGACATAGCCACCAAAATGCGTCTAAGGGCTTTATCCAGGTATGGCCTTGATACTGAACAAGTCTGGAGAAATCATCTTCTATCTGGAAATGAAGATCCTCAATTAAAGTCACTTTGGTACACTCTGCACTATATCCTTTAAAATGTTGATTATTGTGAGAAAGATGGTTGCAAAAAAAATGGACATAATGCAGCACTTAGATTTTGCCAAATGTCTAAAGATGTCAGAATTCTTAATGCAGTGCAATGTAGTGAAAAATTCTATGTAACTAACTCTGGGAATACCACTTTATTAGATTCTCATAGGTCCTGCAGGAGAAACCATACAATTTACGGTAATGCCCTGCCTGCACATCGGCTTTAATTATTTGACCTACCTAGAAGATCTCTAAATATGTTTCATTTAGTTTTGGTTGGCTTTTGTGAAACTCTTGCAAATAAAATTTACTGTACAATCTAAATAATTAGTTGTTTGTAAAGAACTTTGCAGACAAAAAACATCAAGTAACTGCTGAATGTTTTTGATGCTTTGATATGCATAGGGGTTCTGAAATATAACATAATTGATATAAACCTTTATCTTTTTCCTCCTAACTTTGGGCCCTAGACAGTGCCATAAGGCATCCAGGTTTGCAACAGTCAAATGTATTGGAATCTGCATTCAGTATGTTTGTAGGGCAGATGTTCTGTGCTTACTGGGAACTGGAGACCTTTTCATCCTGGCTATCCCAGGACAAAAAAAGAGAGCGGAACGGACAAACATTATACAAATTAGCCATCTACTGTTTCTGAATGTTTTCACAAAGCTCTACAGGCTACATGTTAAGGCACATGTTGACAATGTTTGGATTCTGAATAGGTAATTAGGGCAGCCATTGCTGAAAGCCATAACTATAAATTTATCAAAGGACACTATGGGTGTTTTTAAACGAGACACCCCCACGCATGGACACTCATCGTACACATGGGGGAGGTCTCATTTGAATATGGGTGCATGGGGGTGCGCGCTTCTGTGACCCAGTCTTATGCGCAGGGCACTACAGGAAAATCCAGAACATCCTGTGCAGGATGGAGTGAGCGGTGTGTGGACAGGGCAGCTCGGAGGGGGGAGGGGGGCACGTATGAAGCGCTCCCCCACGCACAGCGTCCACGCACCTGCCCCCTTGCACCCATCACGGACCCACCCCACCCCGTCTTGTTTAAAAACACCCTTTGTATGCAGCCACATGAGCTGCAAGGGCCTGATTCCTGCACTGCCCCTGGATGTGCAAGCGTGGCCTCATGCTGTGGGGCCAGCATGGGAAGCTGTGCAGGCTGGCTGCTGCCAGAACTGCCACCACGGCCGGGGTAAGCCGCAGCGCCAGTCACAAAAGTTGATACCCCGGTCTTGCACCACCTCTCCCCCCCCCCCCCCCCCCCCCCCCCCGCCCAACCAAAATGTGGCTGTGGTGTGATGGGTGACAGCACCCACCACGCAGCGTGGCAGGGCAAGAGGGGTCTAGCTACATGAGTTGCCCCGCCCAGGGCAGCTGAGGATGCGTTGCGGAGAGCCTTACCCCATTTGGGGTAGGACAGCCATTGCTGAAGACCATGACTATGAATTTTCTATGGGTGTTTTAAAATGCACTCACCCCATTTGGGGTAAGGCTCTCTGCGATGCATCCTTGGCTGTCCAGGGATATGTAAGGCTACCCAAGGTGTGGTAGCCTCCCCACTCTGTCTCATGTGGCCTCACCCTATGTCCACTCCAGATCCAGTGTAGAGTTATTTGCTGCGAAACAAATTCAAAATTGCTCTGCATCAGTTCAGTTCATGCAGTGTGCTCTGCAGCACTGGAGCAGCAAGGAACTTTTCTGGAGCAGGCAAAGTGCCTGTTTGCTAAAGTTTGATGGGACATGGCTTTTTCTGGGGTTACAGGTGTTTAGTTTAACTTCATTCTCTTTAGATTGTTGTTTCTGCAGGCTGTATCTGCTCCTCTTTTATTGAAGACTACTGTTCACAACTGAGGTGTCAACCAAGCCATAAGACAGATTTCTTTTACTAGAACATTAGCATATCTTCATGTTTTTGTCAATCTCCATTTTTGTTCCGTTTTTAAAAAAGCAAGTTTAATATAAACAAATTTTAATATTGACAAAACTTCATGTAGATTTAGTGCACATATTTCATTAGAAAGCTATTTTTCTTTTCATCTTAATTTGAATATACTGAAGGGTATCAATTAAAAGTGCTGGCAAAGGCCTAAAATGAAATTAAAATGTTACTTGAACTGATTTTAAGGACAGTTTGCAATTTGTGCTAATGTGATTCAAGCATGTTTCTCTAGACAGATAAAATATATTTAAGTTGGTTCAGCTAGAACTGTTTATCTATTAATGTGATTGTAATTTACATACTTGCTATCTAAATTTAAGTGTTTTTTCAAAAACTGGAACACAAGAAGAAGGCAGAAAGAGAATTTATAATGGAAGCATTGTCCACCTTCATTATAGCTGTGGTACTGAATACTTTCATGTAGAAGTATGAATGAAAACAGAACTACTATAAAGTTGTCTTGGCAGTAGATTTTTTTTAAAGGAAGTTCAGTGGTACGTAGTGCTCACAATAATAGTTAGAATGGGGTTCTAACAGTGATTGTTCTATATAATAGGTAGATATAATAGGTAGAACAATTTAAATGGAAGCATGTTCTAAAAGAAGAGTTTTTTCATGAAAAAATACAATTTTTTCACATTTCCTATACCTGCAAATACTTATGAAGCAGTATACTGAAGATATGGATCAGAAGCTTACAGGAAACAAAGTACCCTTGGTTTATACAGGCATTAAATCAATTCTGAAGTCATCTGTTGGTAAGAACATTTCAGCTCTGTTAATAATCACACTATATCTGAAACTATTTCATGTTTGCTAGAATACACTGCATTACATGGAAAATGAACATCAGAGTGAAAAAAGATGATTTGGTAGAAGTAAGCACATTTAATTTGATTCTTGAATAAACAAAGCTTACTTCTACATAATTTTTCAGTTGAACCCAAGTGTCACATTTTTTGTTTGGTTTGAAATTAGACGAATATACAGAGAGTATTTTTGGTGGTGTCATGGTCTTCCCTCCCAACTCATTATGTCTAACCTAGCTTGTGAGTTTCTTGAGACAAGAATTGTCTCTTCTGTTCTGAAGATGACATGTCTTTGATTTATGATAGAAATAATAGAATCATAGGATGAGATCATCTTAGAGTTGGAAGAGACCTCAGGGATAATTTGGTTCAACCCCCTACTTGGATGCAGTACAGCTACATTTACAGCATCCCTGACAAACGTCTCTCCAGCCTAAGATTAGCTTTGGGTTTTGGTTTTTAAAAATTCGGAAGTCTTTTTATAAAATTCATAGGAGCAAAAAGACCCTCTAGAATATCTAGTTGATGTGCAATAACCCTTGACTAGCAATAAGACACAGTGCATTTTTGTAATAAACATATAGGCTATTCCTTGCCATAAATTCTTTTGGCAGTATTGTTGAATGATCTTCTAAATGTCAAAGCTTTAATATACTCTCTTTCTTAATGCTAACTTTAATTTTGCTATTTGGAATTTGACAATTGCAATATATGTCAAATAACTTAAATTATATTCCTCCTTAGGAACAACAGAGAGCTTCCGGCATAGCAGGAGTGGATCTGATAGACAGTCAGACATTACTCGGTATTTAAGTGAGGAAAGATCCTTGGCTTTGCAGCTCTGTGGGTGGATAAAGAAGGGAGCAGATCTAGACATAGAACCCTTTCTAAACTCCTTGGAACAAGAAGGAGACTGGGAGCGAGCTGCTGCTGTAGCACTATTCAACTTGGACATACGGCGAGCAATACAGATATTAAATAAAGGAGAATCTTCAGGGAAAGGTATCTCTTTCTTTTGGTACTATCAATTTATTTTTTGTTACACCTTCTCGGGATTATTAGCGTTAACATTTTCCAAGCCATTTTCAACAATAGCATGTAAAAACTATAGGCTTAATTCAGCATTCTTTGGTTTCAACAGTTCAGTAGCAAGTGACAACAAACAGATTACCATAAATAATATGCATCTTGTGTGAATTAGCCATGGAACCATTCTATGCACTTTTTCTGTGGGGTATTCTTGACTAGAGTACAAGAAATTGCACAACCAAAAAACAATAGTTTATTTTATTTTATTTATTTATCAAATTTCTACCCCGCCCCTCCTAAAACAGCTCGGGGCGGCTTACAATAAAAAACAACCATAAATATAAAATACATCTAAAAACAATTAAAACATTCTAAAATACAAGTATTAAAACAGGGCCGGGAATCACGATAAAACAATAAATAGGGTAAGGGGAGATAAAACCCCACTAACCTCCCCTCCCCCCCAAAGGCCTGGCCGAACAGCCAGGTTTTACAACTTCACCGGAATGTCAAAAGACTTGGGGCCAGGTGAGCTTCCTCCAGGAGGGAGTTCCAAAGACGCAGCCTGGCCACTGAGAATGCCCTCTCCATTGTGGCCCCCCGCTTAACGCGGGGGAGAAGGCACCTCCGGCAGACCGAAGGAGCCACTCTGGGGCGCGGAGGGTGAGGCGGTCCCTGAGGTATGAGGGGCCCAGACGGTGAAGGGCCTTTATAGATCAACACAAAAACCTTGAACCTGGCTCGGCACGCTATCGGCAAACAGTGCAGAGTCTGGAGCACAGGTGTTATGTGCTCCCGACAACCCATCCCCAAGAGGAGCCGGGCCGTCTCATTCTGCACTAGCTGCAGCCTCTGAACCAAGAACAAGGGAAGCCCCAAGTAGAGCACGTTGCAGTAGTCCAGCCTCGCGGTGACGAAGGCATGGATGAGGGAGGCCAGGTCTGGGTCGGAGACGTACAGACGCAGCCTCTGCACCAGATGCAACTGGTGGAAGGCAGCCTTCGCGACTGCCTCCACCTGCAGCTCCAGGTGGAGATCCGCATCCAATATCACCCCCAGACTCTGGACCTGCTGAGCTATAGGAGGGCGCACACACACACCCCCGATAAGGGGGGCCAACACCTCCCTCGCTCTCCCTACCAACATCACCTCCTTCTTATTAGGGTTGAGCTTCAGTCTGCTCTGCCACATCCATTCCGCCACGGCCTCCAAACACTGGGATAGCAACTAGACGGCAGGGTCTCGGTCAGTTGAAAAAGAGAGGTACAGCAGAGTATCCTCAGCAGTTGTGACTCAGTAGCTGTATGCAGCATCCCTGTGCTCTAATTATCAGAATGTTGTTCTCCCTCAATCAGAATTATAATTGCTTTTGTATGTCGTTTGAATATTTAAACATATTGCTTCAATAGAACACTGATCTTTATAAAATCACTTCAGACAAAAGGGTTTGGTTGTATTTTTAATTGAATGTCCTTGAAAGTGGAATAAAGTGGCTTTAAATTTTGATAGCCATGCTTATGTTGGTTGTGTTGGTATGCAGGTGATCTGAATCTCAATGTAGTAGCAATGGCATTATCAGGTTATACAGATGAGAAGAATTCCCTTTGGAGAGAAATGTGCAGTACCCTACGATTGCAGCTAAACAATCCCTACTTGTGTGCCATGTTTGCCTTTCTGACAAGTGAATCTGGTTCTTACGATGGGGTTTTGGTAAGCTATTTTTTGTTACATCAGGCCTCCTTTTGTATTGTTAAAACGTGGAAAACCTTGCAGGCCCATTTTCATACCGTTTTTGTATGGTTTTTTTTTTTAAATGGCACGCAATATGCAATTCATTTGAGTGCCAGGTGGTCTTTTATATTGCAAAGTTGACATACTGCTTACACATGTGCATGCCATATTTATAGCATCTGTATAGCCAAATCAATAATCTCAATCTCAACATTTTAAATGAAATGTTGTTCGCCGCCCCGGGCTGCCCTGTGGGCAGGAGGGGCGGGATATAAATTTAAAAATTTAAAAATAAATAAATAAATAAAATGCAGAGACTCTCTTGGATACTTGAGCCTAATACTAGAGTTATTTTTTTCCCCATTCCTTTTCAGTTTGAGACTAATGTGGCTGTGCGGGACAGAGTGGCATTTGCTTGTAAATTCCTCACTGATGCTCAGGTGAGTCTGTATTTTGAAAATCAGCTTGAACTAACATGCTGTTCTGTCTTCTTTCAAAGTCTTATAGAAAACCTTTGTGTGAATACTATAAATAACACACCCTTGTTGGTAATTCTCTTGAAAATAAAAATTGAATTACTTGTATTTTCCAAGGATCAGACTTGGGTCCCCATATTGCATAAGATGACCAGCTGTCCCACTCGTCCAACTTTTCCCACTTCTTCTAATCCCTCAAGTCTTTTGGTCAGGGGAAGGAAAGAGAGCAGAGCATCTCGTTAAATGACTGAGGCCCTGATGGTGCCCGGGTGGCAGGGGCGGCTGATGGCTTTTTAGTTTGGAGGGGCAGTAAGGCGGGCCGGCGAGCTGGTGGGCGGACCCAGGGCAACGGTAGACGGACCCAGGGCAACGGCAGGCGGAGCCAGGAGTTCCCAGGGTTAACATCAGATGGAAGGAAACCCAGTCTAAAATGCACTTCAAGCTTAAAAAGGAAACAGTGGCAAAACCCAGGAGCTCCCAGGGTTAACATTGGATGGAAGAAAACACAGTCTACATGCACATCAAGCTTAAAATAA
>QEPC01011741.1:710159-732725 GCA_003113815.1 Sphenodon punctatus
GCACGTCCCATACGTGCTGTGGACAGAGGAGCTCAGCCGCCCCAATTGCGTTTTCCTATAGGAAAACGCTTTGGGCGGCTGAGCTGCTGAACCTTTTTGTCCCTTCGGGGACCCACTCCCTCTCCCAGTGGAGTGGGTGGGTCCCCGAAGGGAGAACAGGTTCATTGACAGCTACAGCAGCCTCTGCAGCAGCTCAGAGGCTGCTGTAGCTGTCAGAAACGGTAGCACGTTTTTTTGGGTTTTTTTTTTAAATTAAAGCCGCAGCGGTCCCCCTGCAGGGCTTTGGGTGGCAACGCCCATAACGCCCTGCAGGAGGAGCCGCGCCTGCCGGGTGGGGGGAGCGGCGGCAGCAGCCAGCCACCTGCTTGGCTGCTGTGGTCTTTTATCCTCTGCCCTCCTTGCTGGAGGTGGAATGAGAGGGTAGAGAAAGAATAAGGGAAGCTGGCAGCCCAGTGCATTGTGGCCTTCTATTCTCCCACTTTGTGCCAGATCCAGTACAGAGGGGAGAGCATAAAAGGAACAGGGTGGTACGGCTGTTGCGAACTCTACAGACTACTGTCTGCTAGGCAGCCATCTTGCCCCAAGGCAGACCCTGTAAACGGTTTCTAATGCTAGAAGATTCTTGAGGTCCAAATCGACAATTCTGTGATATTTGATCATAAACTAATCTATTTATACTATGCGCAAACTTTTCCCTGCAATTTATGTACCCACTTCTTTACTTTTAATTATGAATAAAAGCTGACAAAACACATAACTTCAAAATATGTTTTGTGTGGGTAGATCATCAAGCACTTATTTTTCAAAATTATTTGAGAAAACTCTGGAAGTCACTAAAAATACTTCGTAATAACAGCAAGAAAGGGTATGTAAAAAACATTAATTCTGCTCTGGGCTTCGGCTAGTCCAGCTTATGGGTGATACTGCGCTTGACCAGCAGGAGGCAGGAATCGAAAGAAACTGACTGCGCATGCGTGGGATCACCCCTTGCGCAACTCAGTTTCTTTCCTGCCTCCATGCTGGCAGGAGCGGTTTTGCTCGGCTCTGTGAGCCGATTTTTGGATCTATAAATAAGAAAAAGATATGAGATCTTCCAAGGAAGGAGAGAGGCCCGGGAGCGCAGGACAGCTCCGGGCTCCCCGGTGGTGGGTTACGTTTCCCCCGCAAGCGATGTGGCCGCCGGGCAGGACGGGTCTCCGAGCCGCAGCCCGGCCACCTGGACCCTTGCACCCTCTCCAGAAAAATCAAGGATCTTCACGAGAAAGAGAGAGGCCTGGGAGTGCGGAACAGCTCTGGGCTCCCCGGCGGCGGGTCACGCTCCTCTCTGCAAGTCACGCGGCCGCCGGGGTGGGACGGGTTCCTGCGCTGCAGCCCAGGCACCTGGACCCTCGTATCCTCTCCAGGAGACCCGGGGGCTACAGCAGCAGCAGTCCGCCTCAGCCCAGGAGGGCGAAGCGGGGATTCCATCACGGCTAGGATCCCACCAGCGGAGGGTCTCCTCTCCTCAGCCCGGGGGCCTGCGACAATTTCCAGGCCTCCAGCGGCTCCAGGAGAAATGAAAGCGGCAGCTGCGGAGAGGATCGGCTCTGCGGGGCTCGCAGTCGCCATCTTGACCATGAGGCAGCTCACAGCTCCCCACCCGTCTCCATTCCTGCCAGCAAGGGCTGCCACCGCCACAACACTGCATCAGAGCACAGCCGCTGCTGCCCCACCAGCCGGCAGCGGCGACCCAGCAAGTAGCGAACCAGGGCCGTTCCACGGCTCTCGCTGGAACGAACCCCTCTCCCCATTCCCCACCGGAGGTCGCGGATTGCACCGGATCACCCAGGAGGGTGCCAGGTACAGGGGCGCATGCGGAAGGGATCCCCCCCGTGAACCTGGGGGAAACCCACCTGACCGGGGGGGGAGGGGCAAGGCCAAGAGCAACACCCCCTTCCCCCCGTCCTATCAGGGAGGGGGATTGACCGCAGCCCCCATTCCCATCACCAGGCCTGGCAGAGGATCTAGGCCCAAGCCTGGCCCGCCTAGCCGGCCTGGAGGCCCCGAAAACCATCAGGCCTCCAACAGTCCCCGGGACACAGACAGAGCCCCGCCAAGCAAACGGGGCCTGCCTAAAGGGAAAGGGCCCATGCCCAGAGGGCACAGCGGCACCACAACCCGAACCTGGCCCATCCTCCCTCCTCCTGTTTCCCTCTCCGGGGGGAGCTGCCTGTTCCTCTCCAGGCCTTCAGCCACCCATGGAAGCCACGTGGCACGGCCCAGGCTTGGGACTAGGGTCTTAGGTACAGGGCACGGGTCGGGGCGTGATAGGGGTTCTCCTCCCTTCCATCATACCAGGGGGACCCCAGGCAGACCGTGGGCCACAACCCAGAGGAACCCCTTCCCAGTCATCACCAGGGAAGGAAAGGTTCCCCGGAGCCCCACCACCCACCTCCAGCCGGGGCCTCTCCCCCGAGCCAGGCTGCCATGGTACCAGATTCAGTGGAGGCACTGAGAGGACAAAAAGGCAGGTCCGCCTATTCAGGCGTGAGGCCATGGGCACCAGCCGGGGCCTCTCCCCTGAGCCAGGCTGCCATGGTGCCAGATTCAGTGGGGCCCACCAGCCGGGTAGAAGCCCCGAGGGCACAGACATGGTGGCAGGCAACAAACAGGTCACAGACACAGGCTCGGGGACACACGGGGGATCCAGGGTGACCTGTCCCCTGGAACCCAGCATGGTGCCAGATTCAGTGGGGCCCACCAGCCGGGTAGAAGCCCCGAGGGCACAGACACGGTGCCAGGCAACAAACAGGTCACAGACACAGGCTCGGGGACACACGGGGGATCCAGGGTGACCTGTCCCCTGGAACCCAGCATGGACCCAGAGGAGGACCCATCCGCACCTGCGCAGGGTTCTCCTCTCAGGGGCTGCTCCCTCTCGCAGCCTCTCCCAGGAAGCAGGGTAACCTCTCAAATGTTCCTCGGAAGAGGATGGAGCACTGGAGGGGCCTAGATGCGGAAACGTCGGGCTGCAGCATCATGGGCCACACTCCACCCCAGTACAGGGAGAACCCGATGCCTCAGGTCATCACAACCTCAAACCTAAGGACAGGGCTGCAAGTACCAGTCTGCAGACTCGGAGGAGGACCGGGTCTCTAGAGCCCTTCTTCCCAGAGTACATAGGCCGGCCAGGGACTGCCCTTGGACAAGGCCTTCGGGAGGCTGCCTTGAGCGAAGGGAAATGTCCCAATCAATCTAGGCGCAGGAGCGGCTCTACGCATTCGCCCAGCGCAGGGGGCCCCTACCCCACCAGTCCAGGGTAGACGAGGCCGTAGCCGACCTCGCCCGCCAGACCCCCTCTCCGATGGAAGGGAACGATTCCCAATGATCCCGGCAAGGCTATAGAGGGCTCTCATCACCGGGTCACAGGGATGCAGTGTTGGGGCATGTCAAGGGGAAAGCCACAGCCCTGTGTTCCTCAGAAGGCTGCGTATCTAGTTATTTTTATTATTATTACTATCATAAGCACAGAGATAGAGCCAACAATGTATCTGGTGCTTTACAATTAACAAGATAAACATGGTCTCCGGATTCATACACAGACACCTGGGCGGCTGCTTACAGACAGAGGTTCCAATCGTTACAGCCGGCAGACGTCTCGGAGCTCGGGTCAGGGAATGGAGGCCCTGAACCCAACAGACAACTAACCGACGGCTATTACCAGGGGCAAATGCTCTCAGGTATCCACCCGAAGAGGGTGCCGCCCAGCGCAGCGGACAAAGCAAAGCGGGACGCCCTGCAGCAGATATTCAACAAGAAGAACCTTTTTTTGAACCAGAAGCTCCTACGTTGGCCCTTCCTCCACGCCAGAAGCACACGGGGGGACCACCACAGAGAAAGCAGGTCTGACCACCCCACACGCATCGGTAGCACGATCCGGACGCCCCCTCCTGCTGGGGAGGGATCCTTGCTTATGCATGGGAAAGGGGGAAACATATCTTGCGGATACCCCTATAGTTTCCCCTGCTCCCACCGCCCTCCCGGCACCCCGCCAGACGCAAGTTTTGTCTCCCTGGTCCCTCTAGCACACTGATAGACTAGGTCAGGATCGCCAAGGTCTAGTGGCTACACACCATCGGAGTCATACAACCGGGGCCCACAGACCAACTGGAGCGAGGGTCCTGCTCCATCTCCCCTGCATCCTGAAAGGGTCCGGCGACGGGAGAGCCACCCCCTATCTCTGACCTAGTGTCAGCCCCCGCACAGACCCCATGCGGTGACGGGAGCCAAAAGAGGCATGGCAAGGGGCAGGATCCCATCCACCGCCACCAACGAGACCCTGGCAAGTCCACGGAGTCTTCTCGTATCTCACATGCAATGGTAGCCTGGACACACTTCCGCCCTCACCCGACAGGCCGGGGAGCCCAAGGGTTCGGGTCGGTGGCCTGGTTGGCAGACAGGCCCGAGATCAAGAGGATCAAGCGGGATGCTCAGAGGTTCCTGTACCGCCTACAGAACCACGTCTTCTTGAGTCATCTCTCTGGCCAAGGGGCTCAAATAGCAGGCACCGTCTGGCACGAAGGTTGTTCTGACGAATGCCAAGGTAAGATCCCGCTCTTTACACACGGGCTTCCTCCGGGAGACTCAACCTAGATCCCTCGACTCCCCCTTCCTCCGTCTCCCCTGCACTCCTTCCCGCCATCTCCCCTGGTCGAGTGAACCCCGGGGAAAGACAGGCGGAGGGAGCCGCCCCCCACCCTCGCAGACCCATTTGGGCCGAGGAGGCTGGGACTCTTCGACATAATACCTTCCCACAGTCCCACACATCCTGGGAAACCGGTTTAGCCTAATTGGCTAAAGGGGTGGGGGAGACATCCACCTTGGGGCCCAGGGTTCAAGCCTTGCCAAAATGTCCCCTCCTCCTCGAGGATTTGGACCAACTGAAGCTGGTCCCCTCTCCACTCCCACTTCCCAGAATTTGAGCTCTCACCCCTAGGGGGCTTGGATCCCTCCGAGCCCTGGGTAAGTCATCTTTTATCGGCCAGAAGGCTCGCCACCCTCAGGACAGGTAAGCCCACAGGGAAGACTTTCAGGGGCCGGGACCGACAGAGGTCCCTAAAAGCCTGGCCTCTCTCTCTCTCCTTCCAGACAGCTAGCTCCCTAGCTCCTGCCTTCCCCGGCAGAAGGGCTCCAAGGCAGCAGGTCATAACCTCGTAAGGAGGTTTTCCTAACAGGGGTCAACGACACTGTCTCCCCGTAGGTCATAGGCTCTCCTCTTAAAACCTTAATCGGGCCGTAACCTTAATCGGGCTCGGGGGCTCCCCACAAGCTTCCCTTCGTAATCCACAGGGGGGTATTCCGATTCCTGCGGAGCTTCGGCTACTTCAGCCAGGACCTGGTAGGGCTCACTGGGTCCAGGCTCCGTCCAGGGGTTAATGCCCTGTTCCATAGGACCCCGAAAATTCTTCCTGTGCCTCTTCTACCCCAACCCCTCTCATCCTAGAGTAACGGAGGGGCACTACCTCGACGTCAACATAGGGCCTCAAGCCCTCCAAGGCAGTCACCTCCAGAGGGGTGACCTCTTGCTTCACTGAGACGTCCGAGGTGGCTCCATGCCACACGGCGACCAACTGTCCTGGCTACCCATGCGGCCAGGGACTCTCACGAGGAGGAGTGTACCAGTCACGGCAAACTAAACACCTTACAATTCGTGGAGGCCGCATCTGGGAGGCACGTACCCAGACGGTTCTCCTAGTGCCGCTGTCTTCCCTCCCTCTTCTGATGGTACCGCTTTGGTACATCCCATAAGCTGGACTAGCCGAATCCCAGAGCAGAAAAGGGAACTGGGGCTCTTATCTGTGAGTCCCTGTTCTGCTCGGGCTAGGCTAGTCCAGCAGCCCTCCCGACAGCGGGGGCCAAGTCAATAACTGCAGCTGATCCTCAGGGTTACACTAACGATGCCTTAAGTGCATTGCAGATCTGTCGGCTGTACTACAACTGAGTTGCGCAAGGGGTGATCCCACGCATGCGCAGTCAGTTTCTTTCGATTCCTGCCTCCTGCTGGTCAAGCGCAGTATCACCCATAAGCTGAACTAACCTAGCCCGAGCAGGACAGGGACTCGCAGGTAAGAGCCCCAGTTCCCTTTTCTGTGGCAGAGCCTTAGCTTGTCTTTTTCACTTTTTCATGAGCCTTAGTGGGTGGTAAGTTAGGCAGCATTTTGAACTCATTAGAATGACGATGACACGTTTGTCAATGGATCTCATTTTCTCCATAATCTCCAACAGACACCTTTTAGGCTTGCAATAGGAATGCTCTTAGGGAGAAAATAATTCACTGTGTTAAACTAATCATGGCACAATGGCATTAGCAGAAAACAAAGATGGAAATTCTGTTTGTTTCTTTTTATAGTTGAATAGATTCATTGAAAAGCTGACAAATGACATGAAAGATGCTGGGAACTTGGAAGGAATCCTGCTGACAGGACTGACAAAAGATGGTGTGGACTTAATGGAAAGTTATGTTGATAGAACTGGTGATGTCCAGACAGCAAGCTATTGTATGTTACAGGTTAGTGTTTCTCTCTGAAGTACTTCCAGTTTACTTAATTTTCTTGTAAGCCAACTGCACCAGTCTTACTAATTCCTGTAGTAATTCATATGAGAAATACTTATTACCACATTAAATTTGAAATTATTAGATGTTGCCCATGCGGTATACTTTGGGTGTTTTAGATGATGCCAATGGAGGTTTTTACCAATCTCTGTGGATGTGTAGATGCTTGCCTTGTTGGGGCATGAATCTCCTTAGGATCCGTCTCACGCACTGGTTGCTTTGCTATCAGACATAACACACATTCACACAGACATTTCAGTTTGAGACTAATGTGGCTGTGTGGTACAGAGTGGCATTTGCTTGTAAACCTAACCATCAGCCCCTCCATTTGTTGGTTTTTTCTTGGGCTCCGACCCCTTGAAAGAGGTAGGTCCAAGCCTGAGACTTCCTTGGCCAGCTTGCTCCAGGGAAGCCCTGTGTGAATCAGGGCCTTGGACAAGCTTCCAGTCTCCTAGCCCCTTATTCCTGGGCACTGTGGGCGGAGGGTTGAGTCTTAGCCTAGAAGCAAGCCTCTCCCTCTCTTGTGAGCTTTGGCTCAAGTTTCCTGCCCTGCTCCATTTGGGAGCAATCAGCCCTCCCCAATTGGCTTGTTATGTTCTGCAGATACTCACTCCCCTATGCTATGTCCCCAAAAGTTTCACTCTACGGCAACTTATTGTTCATTACAGGATGTTAAAGATTCTGAGGAAGGAGATGAAGTATTGCTTGTTACTTTCAGCTGCTGAGGCAGGGATATGTAATAGTCACAAACTTATACTAACTGTAGACCCCAAATAGGATACTGGGACAGCATCTTGCTCAAAATTTTAGCACACGTTTTGCATCCCAGCAGTTTTTAGCAGGAGATGTGGGTTTGTCACCATATTGTTGCCGCAGGAGCTAACTGATAGAGCAACCCACTACTTTTCCTAAGCCTCCCCCACCAGTTGCCTTCCATGTTTTGCATGTGTGGGTTTAATTCCCTGGCTAGTAGCTATCTGGTAAAATTTTCAAGCCCTCCAAACCGGTGTGTTTGTGGTGACATAGAATGGATATTTTGACTTTGACAATTTTGCACTAGGTAGGTGTGTGGAACCTGCCCTAGCAATTAGGATTTCATGTGTTTTGACGTTTCTTTACAACTCTCATGTTTTCTCTTACAGTGAAAATGTCCTCCCTGAATGTGTACGTTCTGTTTCTCTTTTCTTCTTTCTGATTTTACCTCAAGCTCATTTTTTTTCCTACATGATGAAAAAAACATCGTGGGCAATATCACTTTTACAACTATTTGAAAAAACTATGCTGAAAAAACTATTTGAAAAAACTATACCTTGTCTTACTTAATCCTCTCCTTTATAGATATTGTATCACAAAGTCTTGAAATTTTGTCTTATGAGCTCAGGTTAGATCTGTATAGAAAATCAGCAGCTAATAGACCCAACTACTGTCTGTCTTTAAAAAAAAATCTTGTGTGTCTATATATAAAATGTCGTATACATAAGGCAGTATGCAAAATGCTACATAACTCCATGGTGCAAAAACTATATGAATGAAAATGTTCTGTTGAATGGAAAGTATACTGAAATTAATCCCATCATAAAATTGTGTAGTCATAGAATATTTTGGTTTCTTTTTCAGAACAGCATTACAAGAGTAGTAATCGTTATGGCTGCCCCTTGGCATTTGAATTTTGGTTTCTTAACAGACAATCCCATATAGTTTTTGTAGCCATTTTGTGTTTCAGGAATCTTACGGTAATACCATACAAAGCTTCACTAGAGAAATTAACCATTTGTAATTTATGCTTACTGTCTTAGTTGATGAGGGTTTTCTTCTGTAGGGTTCTCCATCTGATGTACTTAAGGATGAAAGGGTTCAATACTGGATTGAGAACTACAGAAATCTGTTAGATGCTTGGAGATTCTGGCATAAACGAGCAGAATTTGATATACATAGGAGCAAGCTCGATCCCAGTTCAAAACCTCTAGCACAGGTAAATATGACTTTCCTTGTTTTAAGTGCTTAATGAACAAAAGAGGCATGAACCCATAGACTAATGATGCAATCAACCAACTACTTGCTCCAGAGGAGTCCATTGAAGCTCTTTTTAACATACTGTTAGTAAAGCTCTTTAATGGGTTACTCTGGAGTAGGTGAACTGCAGCCTAAGTAGTAGTAAGTAAGTAAAGTTTATTAAAAGCCATACGCCAAATAATAAAAGATTTAAAAGCCCACATACTTACAAAACATTAAATAGATTTACATATCTATACACAAAATATTTTATTCTATAAACAGGACATTGTCCATAACTTAATATACGAATCTCTGTATAATACAATTTAACAAGGTCCGCAATATTGCATCCTTGTCTAATAATATTTAAATATAATTTGGGCCCCACGGGACTACATCTTACTAGTTTTAGGTTAACCTCCTTTCTTCCGAGGTTTTTGTACAGAATGAAATGAAATGAAATAAATATAGCAAGCTAGGGCATTCAACACCCCAAGGGACCTATTTTGCAGGGTCCAAATGGTCCTTTGAAAATTATCCATATGTCCAGTATATTCTTTTAATAGGGCTAGGAACCTCTGCCTCAACTCTTCACAAAAAGGGCAAGTCCAGAGCCATATGTGCAACAGCTTCCACCTCCTTTAGGGGGCATGAGCACAGTCTCTGATCATATGGAATCCATGCCCACCTGCCTTCCTGTACTGCCGATCCTAATTGCTCAAACCGGAGCCTAGTAAGTGCCTTGAATAAGTTACTAGGGCTAAATAAGGTCCCTGATCCCAATTGGTCTTAATATATTTATAAAGCATAGAGCATTTTAACAATTGTACCGTTGCCACACCTGTTGTTTTTCAAATGTCAAGAAGCCTCTGCACTATAATTTGCTTATCGTCGGGCAAGAGTAACCAATCACCACAGGTCTATCTACCTCCTAATCCTGCATAAGTAATTCCTTCTTTTATCTTCAGTAACCAGGGGAATAAAGGCTTTGCTTCCCCTTCTGCATCAAGCAAAACCTGCTTAGGGAGTCTCTTTGGCGAATACCCCCTGATCTTTATCCAATAGTGGATTGACCGTGTCCTAGCAGTAGTTCTAATAGTAGCGGAGCCGTTCCATCCTGAGCATTGAGACTGGAGTGCCTTGCTGTACCACAAAGAGCCTTTTGAGAAAGACATTATAAGATTTCTCGACAATAACTGCTGCTCCCCAAATTTCAGACCCGTAAAGGAGAATCACCTCAAGCTTCAGCTTTCCAACTTTTAAAGCTTCCATCCATGGTTTTCTCTGAAACTTATTATAGAAAGACAGGACCCCTCCTGCTGCCTGAGTCGCCTTATTTGTCACTTTCGGGCATGGGCCCCCCAACTCAAGGTGCTGGTAAATGTAAGGCATAAGTAGCAAAAACTATTGGCTATCTCCAGGGGGCGCTTATAAATAAATTGTCTGTTCCACTCCCTCGTATTATTATTATTAGCATTTATATATAGCACCAGAAATGTACCTGGCGCTTTACAGAGAATAAAATAGACACAGTCCCTGCCCAAGAGCTTACAATCTACCAAACATCACGATCTTAGTTTTATCAATATTCATTTCCAAACTACTTTCACGGCAAATAAGAACCAAATCCATCTAATATTTGCTGCAGCCCTATTTTAATATTATTTTTGCCACGGCCATTACAATTATACAAATATACACTAACAAAAATACAGCATAAATAAAACACATCACATAATATACCATAACCCCCTACTAATAATATATACTCCTGGCATAGGTAGTTCATTCTAATCCTCATTCAGGATTCGCCTTGTCTCTGGGTCTTTAAGGAGTCAACATACTCATTCCTAATTCGGATCACTGCCCAGCAATATTTGGCCACAGCCCTAGTCGTGTCTGAGCCTATTGGATACAGTAGTCTCTGAAGGGCTCTCTTAGGAACGTCCCCCTTTCCAAAATATCCCCCCAAAAAGCTAAATCTTGGCCCCTCGAAGGCAGGACAATGCAAAATGATATGCGCAGGGTATCTACCTCTCTCGACTGGCACATACCTATTTTAGTATAGGATAAGAGAATCGCATCGTCTGCGTATAGGAGACACGAAATCTCATCACCTAACAACTTCAGTTGGTGGCAGTCTCTTCGTCCAAGATAAGACCGCACATCATTCAGAAACAAATTAAACTATTGGGGCCAGCACGCAGCCTTGTCTGACCACTTTCAGTGTTGAAAATTGAGGGGAAAGCTCTCCCATTGCACCATATCTCACACGGGCCGTGATGTCTTTGTATTACTCTGCAATTAGATTAATTAGGGTGGGGTCCATGCCCATAATTCTCAGTTTCCCCCACAATTTTTGCCTTAAGGTCGATAAAGGCTGCATAAATCCTCAATTTCTCATTCAAATACTTTGCCACAATATAGTATAAGGTGAAAAATTGATCTGTGCACGAATATCCTGGGTCAAAGCTGCCTGCTCTTTGCCCAGAATATTGTTTTCATCCATCCAACTCCTGAAGAGATAATTCAGCAAATGGCGGCGCCTAAGTAGTTGTTGTGTTTATTATTAGTCATCTCTTGACCTCCTTTGTCTCTAATTATTTTTGATGTATTGAGGAACGCCCTGAAAATTTTCTTTTCAACAGAACTATTATGAAGGTACTAGTTACAAGCTCCATAGCTAAGTCTTGCCCTTAAAACAGGAATTTAACCTTCGTTTTTGAATATTATAGCAGGTCCTCCCAGATGTATAGCACTTATTCATTGGAATAAAGAGAGTATATTGAGAAATTTACCAATAAACCTGTTAGTAGGTTGAATTAAAATAAATTAAAAACAAGATCCTTTAAAACATGCAGGTCAGTCTTCTCTCCGTTCCAAATTATCTTAACCGTCTCTCGCCCTCTGTTCCCCTTCCTTCATCTGTCTGTGCTCTGATTGGACCTCTGGAGGAAGGGAGTTCCAAAGTATAGGGCGGCAACTGAGAACACCTCTCTGCGGGCCCTTGTCATATGGAGAAAAATTGTTCGGACAGTTTTACCCGCAAGAGGGTGCTCCCGGCTGACCGCAGGGGCTGTGGTGGAGCATGGAAGGAAAGGCAGTCTTTCAGATATGTGGGGCCCAAGCTGTTTACGGCTTTAAAGGTCAAAAACAGCACCTTGAATTGTGCCCGGAAAGCTATAGGAAGGCAGTGCAAATTATAGAGCACAGGTGTAATGTGCTCACAGCGACCCACCCCTGAGTGGAGCCAGACCACCGCATTCTGCACCAGTTGCAGCTTCCAAACCATCACCAAGGGCAACCCACATAGAATGCATTTAAATCAGTTTAAAGAACATTTATCTTGCATACTGTGTTTTCTTTAAAATACTACTTTCATACCTATAGCTTTTTACCGTTTTAGGTTGTTAATGTTTGTATTTACTTGCCTATTATGCTTAGAGCATCGGATTGGCATTCCCAGTATTTATTAATCTGAAGTCGTTATAGTTAATCCGAATTAGGCCTGTTTTTAAAAAGTGGAATATAGCCCTTGCCCATTAAGTTAGTGGGAGTTTTGACTTCATTGGTTCATGACTGACCTGTTCTCAATTTTTATCTTACAATACCTTATCTTAACATCTTTTATTATCTTATACGGACTGTTCTCAATTTTTATTTTATATTAACAAAGCAAGAGCTTGTCAGTGGATGAACTGAAATTTATTTCTTTGCATGCGCCTATAATAATAATAAATAATTTTGTTCCTATCATTAACCTTGCTTTTTGCTTTCTTTAAGGTATTTGTGAGTTGCAATTTCTGTGGAAAATCGATTTCTTACAGCTGTTCAGCCATACCCCATCAGGGCCGAGGCTTTAGTCAATATGGTGTAAGTGGATCGCCAACCAAGTCAAAGGTCACCAGCTGCCCTGGTTGTCGCAAACCCCTTCCTCGCTGTGCACTTTGTCTAATAAATATGGGAACACCAGTTTCCAGTTGTCCAGGTATAGAATAATTTCAGTTCCTTTTTATATTAAAATTCACTTAAAGTGCATATGCTTAGCTAGTCATACTTAATGGCATTCTGGTGCATTTGTACCTTTTTTACTTCTGTAATTATTTTGGAATAAATTGCTAGTTAAGTTAGAGGTTTTACTAGTTCAAAGACCACCAAAGTAAATGATGAGAACTCAGGTCACAACTACTAGGTGACTAATGACACCTAAATTAGCTTTTTGAGTTTCCTTATCTGTAGTCTCTTGTAGAGTTTGGTACTTTCAAAAGTTACCTTCTGAAGTCCAGAATGTACTGTTGAATGTCCAGAAACCTTCCCCAAGAAACATAACAGCTTACATGGAGAAGGTCTTCCAGCTGGATCATATAAAAGGGGATTAGATCTCAGAAGCCCAGATAACTGATATATGTACTTATACAAGAGGTAATTATACTTATCAAACATCTCAATCTTCAGTGAAGGTCCATGTGAGCAGCCATCTTGGCATTCCACATGCAAGTAGAAAGAAAATGTTTGTTTTCGAATCCTAAAATCAAGCACTTCATCAAAAGTCTCCGTTAATCTCTATCCACACACCTAAGACCCCAGCCCCTGAGACCTCTCTTCCTCTTGGTTTCTCATATGAAAATGTGCATTGAATGTGGCAGATGTAATGTTGCTAGAGCAACAGCTTTGGTGTCATGAGAGGTTTATTTCATGGCTGTAATGCTGAATAAGTGCATTTGCTCTTTTGCACTAGAAACGTATATAATTCATTGTTAAATATAATCAAAACAAATTATTGTCACCATACATACAGACATCTCATCCAGCTGCTTTGCCAGTATAGTCTATTTTAGTATATTTATTAAAATTGCTTCCAATCAGAGCTTACCAAATAAGTTGCTTATTTAGTTTGAATCTGCAGTAAATACCTTCCAAAACAGAACATACATAAAACTTTGCAACAAAACATCATTTTAGAGGATATGGTATTAATATAGAAAAAAGGTGTGTGAAGTGAAGCCACTAATGCTCAAGCAGAGTTAAGTGCTAAAGTAGCTTAACAATAGAAAGAATGATGCTTTTTTTTCTGTCCAAGATATTTGTCTCCTGTTTATTAATTTTAATGTTGCTGACTGCTGCCTGCTAAAATAAAAAAAATAGAAGTTTGTTATATTGTCCCATTTATCCTCTAGTTTCTCAATAGGTTATGAAATTCTTGTAAATATTAATGCACTAAAGGTAATTAAATATGCATGCTATAATGTTGTGAATAACATCAATACTACAAATGTTTGTTCTTCCCTTCCTAATCAGTCTCTAATTTCAAATTTATTCTGATTACAGTATTCTAATAAAACTTTTTAAAGCATCACTATGGAATCAAACATAATTAATAAATTCTCACTTACGCATAGGAGGATCCAAGTCAGATGAAAAGGTGGACCTCAGCAAGGACAAGAAATTAGCCCAGTTCAACAACTGGTTTACTTGGTGTCACAACTGTAGGCATGGTGGTCATGCTGGACACATGCTTAGCTGGTTCAGGTAAGCTAACAGAAACATATTTAACCTATTATGTAATCGGTCAGTATGTCATACAAGAGAAACATCCTTGGTTGTACTTCCATACACTTGTGGTGCATTAACTGACTAATGGGTTACATAGAAATAGACCCTATTTTAGCACAGAACACAGTTGAAGATTGAAATTTCAGCTTTAACTCTTTAGTTGTGTTTGATATCTCAATCTTAATATTGAATGGATGATAGCTATTATATCAATTAACTTATCCATCAGCACAATGGAGATTCAGGAAATAATAGTATGTTTTGGGATCCCAGGCATTGATGTGTGATTCCAAGATGCTACCAAGTAAGAGGGAATTGTGCAATAAACACACACCCCTCTACATGTGTTCTTCACACCTCTTGGCAGGTACATAAGGTAGCAGCCATCTTTTGCCATTTATGTCATTTTCTTGAGGCCTCTTTACCTTCATGCCATGTCCTCATCCATTTGTTGATGTCCTCTTACTGTTCTTTCCTGCATCTTTTTTGGCTTTCTGGGTTTTCTTTTACCCTTTGAGCACTAATGGAATCCACCCACTACCTAGCAGCAGCTGAAAGGACAAACCGCTTGCTTGGCTGTTTGCATAACAATGCTATTCATGGACTGTTGCTGAAAAAATGAGGGGAAGTCCGTCCAAGTGATGAAGAAGCTAACAGTTCTTTTGGGGAACAGAGCTGTTACCAGTGGTGCTCTAATGAAACTGAAGCTTGCAGACTTCTGAGACAGAAGTTCAGCAAAATTAGTCCAAGGTAGTGGAGAGTTTACTGAGGAAGAAAAAGCTCACCAAAATATTCTGTCTATGAACAGAAGTTGCACTATTTTGACAGTAATGCTGAGATTTTTCAGTGGCTTTTTGTCTTGTGGTGGTGGTACTTTTTGTGTGTTTATAAAACTATTTTGTGCTTTCTTTTGTAATATCTTGTGATAGCAAGCGTTGTGTCATAACTTTGCACATCATGCAATAAATGTTGGCTCCCATGTCGTCTGTTAACTTTTGTTGCTTTTATTTAATTTAGATCCTGTCCTAGCCTGAAGGCTCATGGCAACTAACTATAAAAAAAAATATTAAAAGAAATATAAATAAATCCCATACATTGCTCTCAACCTTCCACATCCCACTCCACCAGTTCACTTACCTTTTTTACCCAAGGAAGTCTCCCTCTTTCACCAGGGAGTCCCTGCCCCTCCAATTCCGTATTGTCACAGTACAACTGTGTCAGCCGAATGGTCCATCCCGCATCCTGGTTCTTACAGTTGTTACTTATAGTCACTTCAGAGAACTACACAACAGGTCACAAGAAAGTGATCTGTTCCCTACTGCTTCCTCCCAACTCCAAAAAGTCCGAGGGTATGACCCCTACCACCTTGACTGATAGTCATTTTATTTATAGACCTAACCTCTAAGAACTTACCCAGTCCTTTTAAAAACCCAATTATGCATTGGCCTTATCAAAATCCTCTGGCAATTTATTGAAGTTAATTGTACTTTGAGTGAAAAAGTACTTTTTTGTTTGTTAAATCTGCTGCCAGTTAGTTTCATATTGTCGTCTCCTGGTACCTCACAGCCATCACAAATCCAGTTGTCTATATTTCCAATAATCAAATCACACATGATCATCACGAATCACGCAAGGCCATCCTATTCCCTGCTGGGATTTTTACTCCACCACCCCCCTGTATTAAATAGTGTGCACTGTCTCCCAGGATCACCCTACAATTGCTGCTGCTAGCCATTGCTGCTGGTGCTGTTGAAGCCTAATTTGCCACAATGCCTGAATTTCCTGGCTTGAGTTTATATTCTTAACATTTATCTGCTCCTGTTCTCATTTTGCTTGTAATAGAGATCTTAGAAAATGATCTACAAAAGAGAAGGACA
Source organism: Sphenodon punctatus (assembly GCA_003113815.1). Lineage (NCBI taxonomy): Eukaryota > Metazoa > Chordata > Lepidosauria > Sphenodontia > Sphenodontidae > Sphenodon > Sphenodon punctatus. Next base: position 726,177 of record QEPC01011741.1, read on the forward strand.
TTTATTTATCTACTTTAAGTTTGTAGTTGGAAACTTACTTTGCAGACTTCTGTCTTTCTGTCTCTGTTCCTATGTTTAAAAAGTGCCAATGCCTCTTGTTTTCAGGGCCCTTTCTCCTTAAATTACTCTCTGAGCTTTATTATCCTTTGATAGAACATGTTGCTAGACAAATGTATATCTTCTGAAATTCAGGACGCTTTCTTGAAAGTGATTCCCTTATAGTCTTATAACTTCTTCAATTTTCCTTTTTCATTCAGGGACCATACCGAGTGCCCCGTTTCTGCATGTTCATGTAAATGTATGCAGTTGGATACAACAGGAAATCTAGTCCCAGCAGAGACTGTCCAGCCATAAAATATTGGAGCTTGAAAAAGAACCTTCAAAATGTGGAGCTTTCTAATAGGTGTCCTTCACAGCCTAAACACATACCTCAGAACAAGTCACTCATGACTTGCCTGTAATGGAAAAATAAATCATTCTATCAGATCAGCAATTTGATGTGTGAATAGTTTTGATCTGCTTCACAGAGCTAGGTGTTACCAGAATGAGCCTCTAAGTTTGTCATGTTGACTCTGTTCAGTGGGTTGAAGCAGCCCATTTCCCAGGCTTCATTAAAATTCACAACACCCTTCAAGAAGATTTTCCAGGGTAACACTGTGAACAGTCCTTGAACCTGCCAACAGATATGAGCTCGTGTTATATACTGTCTCTTGTGAAAACTGGGTTTTCAAACTACGTGACTGAATACTGTTGTTGAGAATACACCCTGAGTCATGCTGTTGATTCCTTTCTTTTTCATTGCTACCCATTATGTACAATGAATACCTTTCTTTGAAATTCCTTTGAAAGCCTTGATACTAAAACATGATTTTTCACTAAAGAATGAAAAGAAACACTGACAGCATCAGTTATTTTTTCCTGCAGTGATGTTTTGTTACTGTGACAATCTCTGTGTGAATCAAGGTCTTGTTCATTGGTTTTAGAACTTAAAGGCCTTTCCATCTGAATGTCATTGTTTACTTTAAGTTTTCTTTTTATACAAGGAGTAATTTGGAGAAGGAAACAATAAAAAGTGCCCACTTAAGTACAATACAGAATACGGACACATCCTGATTTTTACAATGAATTTCATTAGGGTATACTAAATTATTATTAAAAATGTGCTTTATGAAAATTTGTTTCAATACAAATGTTGATTTGGAGTAGATAATTTCAAATAGAGACTGGAATAGTCACAGGTTGGGAAATTGAGGTTTACTTGCACTTCTAAAATGTGCATAGAAATGAAAGATGCAACATGCAAATTCTGCTGTCTGTCTCCTCAAACTATAGTTTAATGTGAGGACACTGCAAATCAGGATTAAGGTTCATTAGCAGAGTATTGCTCAACTTGGATTGTTACCTGTGCTGGACTTGAGTCAATGTTTGTCTTGAATTTCATGAGCGACAATAACATCAGTATAAATAGTGTGTACAGTGAAAACTAGCAATATGTAGGTATCTCCTTGCCTGGCTGTGAAAAATTGTTTTTTAAAAGATATAATATACTAGAATAGTGTTCTAATGTGTTTAACAAGGTAGAAACATACTCCATAAATGTATGCATCTTATCCTGCGAGAGACTTGATTTTCATTTTTGTGCTTTTGAATTAAACATATTAATGTTGTAATATGTTTGATCTTAAAGGTGTTGCCTACCTGACAATCTCATTTTTAAACTAAAATGTAAGAATTATGAATGTGTACAAAGACTTGTCTGGGAAGGGATAATTAATCTTAGGCCGTTTTTAAACGGACCACATGGGTAGGAGGATGGGTATGTGGTGGAGATGGGTGTGTGGCCTTTCCCATGGGCGCACACCCATCTCCACCCCTGTCTCTTATACACATCTAGATGTGTATAAGAGACAGGGGCAGTGTAAAGACAGCCTTAGAAATATTTATTTCTGTACCTTGATATACATTACACCTCTTGTATTGCTGCTATCAACGGTCACTCCAATCTTCGATATGTTCTATTAAATGTAAATGTGGATTTACATTAAATGCCTACGGTGGTATTCTTGTATTACCTAGGCAATTTTTATCATTTTGGTGTTGCTTTAACAAAATTCAGGTTTCTAAACCATCAGATATATTTTTAATCCATCATAGGCAGTAATGATTTGTTGATTTTATGGGGGGGAAGTTAGTATGAGTATGACTATTAATTTGCAATGTTGCTTTCCCTTCTGTATGAATATATCCATTTTGAATGTATAATTGTGTGCTTTTTTGTCATAATTTGTATACTTGGCGTCAAAGACCAATATTTTTCAAATTAAAAGCCTATTTATATCAACCCATCTGTAAATACTATGAGTTTATCAATAGTAGGGACATGAATGGTATACACACCTACTCTGGCTTTGTATAGTTAGTGCTCAGTCTTTGAGGAAGATGCATTATTTTCTTTATACTCTCATTTCAGTACAGCTTGAGAAATGTACTGTGTAACATACTAAAGCTGTTAACCCATATTATGTTTCTTCCATACTGGTTTTAAAATAATAAAGTTGTTCTTTAGAGTGATCTGCTGTTCTGACCAAAATTAATTTTTCATGATCTATCTTATTGCTAGTATTCCTCTGCTACAACAACCCATGAAGATACTACACCTGACTATTTGCTATTAGTAGGTAAAGTGGGGAAAGGGTGCATACTGACTTCTGAGTCATACAAGATATTCAGAAATGGAAAACAGTTCACCTTTGTGGCAAGCTAAAATTTTCTGTCATTTGTCCATCTTACCAATTTTGGAAATAAATTTGAAAAATTTGTCCTCAGGAGTGCCTTTTACTAAATTTTGCAACCAAAAAAGCATAACTCTCTCATTCAATATTTAAGATCAGCAAAAACCACCCAGTCCTCAAAGCATTCTCCTGACAAAAGCCTTATTTTAGAGTAAAAGGGGCTTGAATTGATAGAGCCCTTTGGGATAGGTCCTCCAAAGGCTTAATGGATAGGTCCTCCAAAGGCTTAATTTTTAATGGTGAGAAGTTTTTGGAACTACTGTGTATAAAGTTAAACATGAAGAAAACTTTACAGAATTGTGGTCTTACTTTGCGTGTGTTTACTTGTTATAGTAGCGATTCACAAGAGTGTTTATTGTAACATTCCTGGTGCTTTGTCACTCTGACTCTGCCCATGAATGACAGGTGTGGAGGTGATTGTAGGCCCACTGTCTAGAGCAAGCAGCTGCACGTAGCTGTTGTGAGCTCTGAACAGAACCTCACAACAGCCATGTTCCCCGGGAGCAGTGAATGGCAGGAGCTGCCGCCACTGGCTTTATGACAGGGTCATGCAAATATTCTGAGACCCAGGCCCATGGGGCCAGGGTAGGTCTCCATGGTATATATACCACTGGGTGTGAGCTGGACTTGGGAAAGCAACTGGCCCTTTAAGGCGCCAAGAGCAGAGATAGCTATTAAGGTCAACTGAATGGCTCCAGCAGGGGGTGGTAGAGCAAGCAAGCGGAGCCTCAGCTTATATGAAGAGCTCACAAGCGGGGACCACCAGGGAGAGGCAGCAAGCCTCTTTTTTGTTTGTTACTTCCATATTAAACAAAATGCCTAGACAAGAAATCTTTAGTTTTAAGAAACTGGTTAGGTGGCATTCCAAATTATACTCAAACTCTTAATATGACAGTAAATTGTCACATTAAGGCTAATTAAAAAATAAATTAAAACTTAAATTAAACCGAATATGGGTTTAATTTAATCCTCCTTATATGCGAGGAGAAATGTATGCAGTTTAGTTTCAGTTAAGCCGTAAATTATTTTTTTAAAATTTGCCTTAACGTAACAATTTACTGTCATGTTAGAGTTTGAGTATAATTTGGAATGCCACCTTCACCAGTTTTTTAAATTGAAGGTTTTTGTCTAGGTAATTTCCCCTTCACGCACAATCAAACCACCCCCTCACCACCACCACACACACTCTCAAACAGTGCGCACACACACACAGTTACTTACTGTGGCTGGGCCAGCCCTCCCGCACACATGCGCTTGCTACTGCCATCTGGCCTACAGCTGCTTGAACATCCCATTTGCAGAGCTATTTCATGAATCTGGCATGTATTTCCCAGCATGCCAGCTTCAGAAAATGGCTGGTCTGGCATGAACATGTGCGCGGAGAGGCATACAGCGGACCCTTGAAATCTTTACTTACCGGTGCCATGACAGCAGTAGCAGCATGTGGTGTGGGCGGCGTAGGCAAGCAGCGCTGCAGCGGGCAGGGCCAGCAGTAGCTGCTCCTCCTCCCCCGTCCACGCTGCAGACTTGGGTGGGCAGGCAGGCCTGTGTAAGGGTGGGTGGGTGCTTGCAGGCACTGCAGAATTTCCCTTGGGAGTGGGGCACTAAAGGCAGCTGGTTAGCCCTGCAGTCAGCTGGACTGGAGCCGGGACAGGAAAACTGGGCACAGCTGTGGTGACAGCCTTTAAAAGGCCAGCCCACGTGGTCGGAGAGCGCTCACTCTGTTTAAAGGGACAACACTAGAAACAGCCACGGCCGCTTGTTTTTGATTGATTGTTTAGGGGAGGAAGCACTGCTACTGCGGCTGGACCAGGGCTGGCCAAAGCCACCCTGTTACAAAACAATCTAGAAACCCTATAGGAACAAAAAGCACTATCGGGGCAAGTAGACGCTTTCCTGCACTGAACCCAGCCAGTAAATGCAACTTTATCTGGCTGCAATTGTAGAGTCCCCGTCAAAACACAGGTCACCAACTGGAAGTGTTTGCCCCTACGGCTCTCACTGAACAGCATAGGCGCTGTTCAAGGAGACTTCGCAGCTGCTTGAACTATAGAGCTGCAGTGGCTCTCTAATATGCAACCACAAGCACCAGGGTATTAAAATGCTTAGATATTTGCATACTAATGCCAGAAACCTCAAGAGTAAAATGGGAAAATTAGAGTACTTGGCTTCGTGAGGACATTTTATTTATTTTATTTTAATAAACTTATACCACCCTTCTCGCTCAAGGCATCTCGGGGCAGCTTACAGTTTAATTAAAACGTCAATATATAAATACCACCATAATAAAACCATAATAAAATGAAAATAAATGCAAAAGTAATAACCATAATAGTGATTGCATAAAATGACAATATCTGTGCACAGGTGAAAAATCCTAACCCATCCAACCCACCCGCCAAATGCTTGATGGAAGAGCCAGGTCTTACAACTTTGTCGGAAAGTGAGGAAATTTGGGCTAACCGCCACTGGGAGAGCATTCCAAAGCGATGGTGTGGCTGCCAAAAATGCCCTCTTGTCTGTCTGGACTCGCCAAAAATGTGGGTCCTCCAGGAGGGCATCCCCAGACAAGCACAGGGGCTGCCCAGGTGGCCCACGTTCACTACATGGTGGAATGAAGACAATCGGTGGGATGCCAGGATAGAAAATTTATAGAAATAGAGTTGATCATACTGGGGGTGGAGTTATCCCTGTATATTCAAGACCGTCTTGTGACAAACTTGATAAAAATCATAAATGACACAGACTCTCCCCTGGAATCACCATGAGTAGAAATCACATGTTTAAAAGGCAACCGGATAGTAGTGGGGCTGTATTATCAACGCCCTGACCAAGATGAAGACAGTGACTGAAATACTAAGAGAGATTAGGGTGTCTTGAAAAGTATGCAGTGCAATAATATGGGTTATTTGAACTACCCCAATATTGACTGAGAAAATGTTTCTTCAGACTGTGTTACGTTCCTATACACCATAAATAACTGCTTCCTGAGCAGCTTGTCTTGGAACCAAAAGAAGGCGAAGCTATTTTAGATCTTGTCCTAACTGGAACAGAGGGCCTATTGAAAGGGGTAACAGTGGCAGAGCCACTTACTAATAGTAATGTTATTAAATTCAACATGCTAATAGGAGAAAGATTGCCAAATAAGTCTGCCACAAGGGTGTTTAACCTCAAGAAGGGAAACTGCAACAATTACAAAGTTAATTAAGGGGAAACTAAAAGGGAAAGTCATAAGTGTCAAAGGCCTTCAAGAGGCATGGAGACTACTGAAAACTACTATGTTAGACACCCAGATTAAATGAATACCACAAGTAAAAAAGAAAAGCAGGAAAAGATCCGAACAAATGCCTGCATGGTTAAATGGTAAAATTAAGGAGGCTATCAGGGCCAAAAAAAAATTGTCTTTCAGAAAATGGAAACGTATTCCAAATGAGGTAAATAGGAATGAGCACAGACATTGGCAGAGAAAGTATAAAATCAGACTAAGACAGACCGAGAGGGAATTTGAGGAACAACGTGCTAAGGATTAGGCATGGGCGAACAGATCGCGGTTCGTGTTCGGCCGTTCGGTTCGGCCGCGTTCGGTTCATGTGTTCGGTCGTATCGCGCATTCGTGTTCGCCCATTCGGTTCGGTGGCGTTCATGTTCGGCCATTCGTGTTCGGTTGTTCGGGCAGGTCGTGCGTTCGTGGTCGGGCGTTCGGTTCGTTCGCGATCGGGTTGTGCGTTCGTGTTCGGACGTTCGGTTCGTTCGCCAT
>QEPC01011741.1:736015-762788 GCA_003113815.1 Sphenodon punctatus
TTGGGGAAGACAATCTCAGGCGATCTGTTTTCATGTGTTTTAATGCAAATAAATAAATGTCTTTATTTGCTGGACTGTAAAATGTGTTAATTAATGCAAATATGTAAATAAATGTTTGTTTTTAATTATAAAGATGTCATTACTGCTATTAAAGAACTCATTTTTAATTTTACTAGACCGGTTTTGTAACTTTATTGGGTCGCAGAATTTTCCATTTTGGGTCGCAGAATTTTCCATTTTGGGTCACAGAATTTTCCATTTTGGGTCGCAGAATTTCAGAAATTTTTTCGCAGAAGAATCGGGGCCCTGTTTATAATCCTCCCGAAGGTAAGCTTAAGATCTTTTGGCATTCTCTAAGGGGAATGATATTGGATTATCAGACTAATTTTCCAGGGGATGAAATACTGCTTATAGGTGATTTTAATGCCCGTATTGGGGCATCTGCATCAATGATCCTCTCGGCTTTGAGAGTAGAGGTCTCACAGCTGGTGTTATGTGATCCTAATATAGACAGAATGTCCCAAAATCAAGGCCTTAATCAGGTGGGTAATGAGTTATATAGTCTTGCCTTGGATATGGCATTTTTAATATTAAATGGCATGAATTTTGGAGATCTGAGGGGTAAATTGACTTACGCTGGACCTTTTGGGAGTAGTGTTTTGGATTATGCCCTGGTAACTCAGGGCCTGGTTCCATGTATTAAATTTTTTCAGATAGCGGTACAGACCCAGAGTGACCATTTTCCTATTCAAATGGATCTTGGAATACACCTCTTTGCTACTATTGATGCTGTAGTCCAGGATATTTGTGAGCTTGATTCAGACACCCCACACCCCACCCCATTCGGGTGCGGCGTTAGTCGACCTCAGTTGAAGAGGGTGTTAACAAACTTTTTGGTTCCTATGAGGTGATAGATTTAGGAAAGCAGCTGATGTTAGCCTCCCAATTCCAGGAGGCGTCACCATTATGGGATCAATTGGTGTTGCACTTTAAGCCCCTTTTTACCTTTATACCGAGGGATAAATCAGAGAGAACTGATATTAAAAGGAAACCCTGGTGGGATATTGAGTGTAAGAGGGGTAGAGTAGTAGTGAGATCAGCAGCTCGGCAATTACAAGTCACAAAGGGTCCGGATCAGTTAGCTAGGTATAGAAGTCTGAGAAAGTCCTACCAGATCTTGATTCGTGGAAAGAAGGAAGCTTATTATGCCTGTCAATGGGCATTATTATTAGAAGCTTTAGAAAAAAAACAGCTGTGCTTATTTTGGTCCCTGGTTAATTGGTCCCGACGGCAGGGGCCGTCGGTCAGGGAGGGCAGTATGCCTTCATCTGTATGGATGGATCATTTTGCCAATCTGTTTGCAAACTACAAACAGGACGTTCAGGTTCAAGAACCATTTCTCTTAGAGAATGATTTTCCACACTGGGATCCCGTAGACACGGAAGAGGTTCAACTTGCTATTAAAAAGCTTCGTAGAAGAAAGGCGGCCGGGCCTGATTATGTTCCAGGGGAATTATTTAAAGCTATGCCCCATTGGGGGGTGCTTGCAATTGCCCATTTCTTTTCATTAATAAATGCTGCAGTAAAAATCCCAGAATCCTGGAAAACCAGTACGGTTATCCCAATATTTAAGAAGGGCATTCGAACAGACCCCAGGAATTATAGNTGGAAAACCAGTACGGTTATCCCAATATTTAAGAAGGGCATTCGAACAGACCCCAGGAATTATAGACCTATAACACTGCTCTGTATAATTGCTAAACTCTACGCTGGTCTTCTTCTAAATCGCCTTCAATCTTGGTGTGTTGATAATGACATTTTAGCAGAGGAGCAAGCTGGCTTCCATGCTAATCGTTCTACATGCGGACAGGTCTTTGTCTTAAATCATTTAATGTGTAAATATAAAAAATGGAAACGCACGTTTTATCTAGCGTTCATTGACCTGTCCGCAGCTTTTGACACGATATGCAGGAATATGCTTTGGGAGGAACTTCTACGTCTTAATCTTGACAGATGATTGTTAGCACTGATACAGGTATTATATTGAGGGACTACCCTGAGGGTCCAGCTCCCTCCCACTGGGCAGTTATCGAGGGTAGTTCAAACCTATACAGGGGTGTGGCAGGGGTGCCTTTTGGCACCCACTTTGTTTAACATATATGTCAGTCCACTGATTGTTAACCACAAAGACTCCGGTCAATTTCGTCCACCCTCTATTTGTGGGACCAAGGTCTATATGTTGATGTAGGCAGACAATACTGTCTTGCTTTGCCTTTCAAGATGTGGTTTGGCTACGGCTATGGACGAATTTGCAGCTAAATGCTCGGTTAGACGATTGGTTATCAATTACGGGAAAACTAAAGTATTGGTGGTTGCAAGACGCTACATAAAATATAATTGGTTCATGAAGGGCCATAAAGTGGAACAAGTCCGCTCCTATAAATATTTGGGGCTTAAGCTCTCTGATACCTTGTCCTGGAATTTGCATACCGTAACTACTAAGTCCGTAGCTTCTATTGAGGCTTCTGCTATTGCCCGTTTCTTTTATTTTCAAGGGCAGAAGTCAGTAAAAGCTGCACGGACTGTCTTGGAGGCTAAGGTCATTGCACGTATCCTCCATGGGGCCTCGATTTGGGGCTATTATTCACAATTAGCAATCAAATTCCAACCTATAATCTCCCAGTTTTGGAGGAGAATTCTTAACCTACATATATTGATTATTTTGCTCAAGTTAGGGAGACCTTCCTTGGACATGCTAATAGCATTGCGTTTTTTGTCATTCTGGGCCAAAATTAGGGATGCCTCGGACCTTGGCCTAGTGTCGTTAGCATGAATTGAGAAAGCTTCTGATGAGGTAGGTGGTCGAGATCCCTGGTGGTCAGCTGTACAATTGCACCTGGCTAGCTTGGATTTCTCTGAACCTTTTTTACAAGATTTAACTAGCGTCCAAGTTATCAGGCTTTGCAAGCAGAGAGCTAGGAACATTGACTGGCAAAACTTAAGAGCACAAGACACTGGGGGGGCTACCGCACCTTTATATAAGTACTGGATCCCTCCGCCGGAAGGCGCTGCTTATTTGTATTCCCTCTTGGATCCTCAGCTTAGATATGCTTTTAGCACGCTAAGGTTTCAATCAGCTAAAACCTCAGTGGTATATGGGAGATACTGTCAAGTCCCATTTTTGGAACACATTTGTCCCTGTGGTGAAGGGGTAGAAGATCTGGGCCATTACCTGTTGGTTTGCCCGCTATATGAGAACGGTCAGAACTATCTGAAGCAGATGACAAAGTGTAATCCTCACCTTTCTATTGTACAGCAATTAATCTATCTTTTGGGTGATACCAATGCTCGTAGAACTAAAATGGTGGCAATATATGCGTATAGGTGTGCAATCATTCGTAGTAAGTTGGTACGCGACCAAGTTGAGATCTGTTCCATACAGAACAATACTACATGCACTAGTTGAACGTTCTGCCCTGAAGTGTATATACTGTATATACTGTCTCACAATGTTCTTTTTGTATTATGCTGGTTATTTGTTCTGTCTATTTTTTTTGTGTATGTTGAAGTTGAAGAAGTTTTTATTTGCTTGATGGAGCATTTGTTTTATACTTGTTTATTATGTTGTAAAGGCCATGCGGCCTCAATATTAAAGAGATTTGATTTGATGTAGTTTAGAAGTAGAAGTAGTTTAGAGGTATGCACTAGCACTTTGCTGCTCGCTCTGTGTCCCCACCCTGGGCCTGCCCCTGCCCCCAAGGAGAGGTGCAGGGGCATTCTTTGGGAGAGGGTGGGGGGCAGGGGCATGCCCACAGCCGGGGCAGGGACACAGAGCCACAAAGTCCATAGGAAAAAAAGGATAGTTAAACACTTGTTAGGGTTCTTTAAAATTGTTAGTGCTAATGCAGTTTAGAAGTAGTTAGTTATTAAGAGTAGGCGGCTTTGGGCCTGTCCCTGCCCCCAAGGAGAGGTACAGTGCGCATTCATTGGGAGAGGGTGGAACCTCTCCTTGGGGGCAGGGGCATGCCCGCGGCTGGGGGACAGCCTAAAGTCTTCAGGCACCCCCAACAAATCATGTGGGCTCCAGAACCACAGCCACAGGGGCCTCTACACCAACTGGCCCCACCAGCACTGTGCTTCCAGATGCAGTGTTTGACTTTGGGAGTTACGGGGCTTCTATAGGTCCAATGAAGCCTGAAGTCACACTGTGTCTAGAGGCCTCAACAAGACCAGCTGTGGGACCTGAGCAGTGAATGGACTGGGACCCTACCCTAGATAACTACAGGCAGCCAAGGACAGCATGAAAATGAAGAGTGTTCAGGATAACGGTAAGTGACAGCATGGGGATTGGGAAGGTCCTGGACCTCTTCTTTTGGGGAGAGGTCCACAAAGAAGCAAAATTAAAAATGTCATTCAAAATGCAAACATCTAAATTAATTTGCTTCTTTTTTCTATCTTGTTTGTCTGACATCTGCCATNAGGTGGTTTATATTTTCTTAAAGTCACACTCAAGCCCATGTTGAGTAAAATTAAAGTGCTGATTTTTAACCTCATTGCTCTGCCATATACACTATACTCAGGGACTTCTTTGAGGGTCTGGCTTCCTCCCACTGGGCATCTATCGGGGGAAGTTCAAACCTATAGAGGGGTGTGGCAGGGGTGCCTTTTGGCACCCACTTTGTTTAACATATATGTCAGTCCACTGATTGTTAACCACAAAGACTCCGGTCAATTTCGTCCACCCTCTATTTGTGGGACCAAGGTCTATATGTTGATGTAGGCAGACAATACTGTCTTGCTTTGCCTTTCGAGATGTGGTTTGGCTACGGCTATGGACGAATTTGCAGCTAAATGCTCGGTTAGACGATTGGTTATCAATTACGGGAAAACTAAAGTATTGGTGGTTGCAAGACGCTACATAAAATATAATTGGTTCATGAAGGGCCATAAAGTGGAACAAGTCCGCTCCTATAAATATTTGGGGCTTAAGCTCTCTGATACCTTGTCCTGGAATTTGCATACCGTAACTACTAAGTCCGTAGCTTCTATTGAGGCTTCTGCTATTGCCCGTTTCTTTTATTTTCAAGGGCAGAAGTCAGTAAAAGCAGCACGGACTGTCTTGGAGGCTAAGGTCATTGCACGTATCCTCCATGGGGCCTCGATTTGGGGCTATTATTCACAATTAGCAATCAAATTCCAACCTATAATCTCCCAGTTTTGGAGGAGAATTCTTAACCTACATATATTGATTATTTTGCTCAAGTTAGGGAGACCTTCCTTGGACATGCTAATAGCATTGCGTTTTTTGTCATTCTGGGCCAAAATTAGGGATGCCTCGGACCTTGGCCTAGTGTCGTTAGCATGAATTGAGAAAGCTTCTGATGAGGTAGGTGGTCGAGATCCCTGGTGGTCAGCTGTACAATTGCACCTGGCTAGCTTGGATTTCTCTGAACCTTTTTTACAAGATTTAACTAGCGTCCAAGTTATCAGGCTTTGCAAGCAGAGAGCTAGGAGCATTGACTGGCAAAACTTAAGAGCACAAGACACTGGGGGGGCTACCGCACCTTTATATAAGTACTGGATCCCTCCGCCGGAAGGCGCTGCTTATTTGTATTCCCTCTTGGATCCTCAGCTTAGATATGCTTTTAGCACGCTAAGGTTTCAATCAGCTAAAACCTCAGTGGTATATGGGAGATACTGTCAAGTCCCATTTTTGGAACACATTTGTCCCTGTGGTGAAGGGGTAGAAGATCTGGGCCATTACCTGTTGGTTTGCCCGCTATATGAGAACGGTCAGAACTATCTGAAGCAGATGACAAAGTGTAATCCTCACCTTTCTATTGTACAGCAATTAATCTATCTTTTGGGTGATACCAATGCTCGTAGAACTAAAATGGTGGCAATATATGCGTATAGGTGTGCAATCATTCGTAGTAAGTTGGTACGCGACCAAGTTGAGATCTGTTCCATACAGAACAATACTACATGCACTAGTTGAACGTTCTGCCCTGAAGTGTATATACTGTATATACTGTCTCACAATGTTCTTTTTGTATTATGCTGGTTATTTGTTCTGTCTATTTTTTTTGTGTATGTTGAAGTTGAAGAAGTTTTTATTTGCTTGATGGAGCATTTGTTTTATACTTGTTTATTATGTTGTAAAGGCCATGCGGCCTCAATATTAAAGAGATTTGATTTGATGTAGTTTAGAAGTAGAAGTAGTTTAGAGGTATGCACTAGCACTTTGCTGCTCGCTCTGTGTCCCCACCCTGGGCCTGCCCCTGCCCCCAAGGAGAGGTGCAGGGGCATTCTTTGGGAGAGGGTGGGGGGCAGGGGCATGCCCACAGCCGGGGCAGGGACACAGAGCCACAAAGTCCATAGGAAAAAAAGGATAGTTAAACACTTGTTAGGGTTCTTTAAAATTGTTAGTGCTAATGCAGTTTAGAAGTAGTTAGTTATTAAGAGTAGGCGGCTTTGGGCCTGTCCCTGCCCCCAAGGAGAGGTACAGTGCGCATTCATTGGGAGAGGGTGGAACCTCTCCTTGGGGGCAGGGGCATGCCCGCGGCTGGGGGAACACCCTAAAGTCTTCAGGCACCCCCAACAAATCATGTGGGCTCCAGAACCACAGCCACAGGGGCCTCTACACCAACTGGCCCCACCAGCACTGTGCTTCCAGATGCAGTGTTTGACTTTGGGAGTTACGGGGCTTCTATAGGTCCAATGAAGCCTGAAGTCACACTGTGTCTAGAGGCCTCAACAAGACCAGCTGTGGGACCTGAGCAGTGAATGGACTGGGACCCTACCCTAGATAACTACAGGCAGCCAAGGACAGCATGAAAATGAAGAGTGTTCAGGATAACGGTAAGTGACAGCATGGGGATTGGGAAGGTCCTGGACCTCTTCTTTTGGGGAGAGGTCCACAAAGAAGCAAAATTAAAAATGTCATTCAAAATGCAAACATCTAAATTAATTTGCTTCTTTTTTCTATCTTGTTTGTCTGACATCTGCCATGATTCCACACCTCACCTTGCTTTCCTTGTGAACATAGGAGAAAGTAGGTAGGTAGGAGCGCAGCAGAAGAGAAGGCTGCAGACAACAAGGAAACCCTTTCCCCCTGTCCCCCACTGAGCCCACTCTTCCCCTTCCTCTTCTCGTGCTCCAAAACCAAACCCTTTCCCTCCTACTTCTCCTCTGTCCTTTCTTTCTCTTCCCTTTCATTCTCTTCTGATTCAGCTTGTCGCAGAACAGGGAGCTAACTCAGTCCTGCCAAGTTCTCCAAGCCAGAAGGAAGGCTTGTCCCAAAGCCTACACCTTCAGAAGACTACAGGTGGCCAAGGATGCTATGAAAATCGAGGATTCGAGGGTTCAGGATAAAGGTAGGCGATGGCAACGTGATCTGTTTTTTTAACCTACTATGGTTAATTTGGACCCTGTGGGAAAGAGAGCATATAGGACCCCAGTAAGAGGGTTCTCGATTCCTCAGTGGCAGTGCTTCACACACCAGCGTCCCAACATTAAGTAATGTAATTACCATTCAATGTTAACCCTGGGAACTCCTTGCTGCTGGGTTATGCAACGCCACTGGCCCACCGTTGCCCTGGCTCCGTCCACCATTGCCCTGGCTCCACCCCTAGGCTTGTCGGTCTTACTGCCCATCCAACCTCAAAACCTACCAGCCACCCCTGCAAAACAATAAAAATTTACATCACATTCCCGTGGCAAGAATACACACCCAAACATATTCCCCTCTGTGTTCACCGCGGCGGGGGTTTGGCAGCACCCCTCCCTTCTAGGAACAAAGGAGGTGAGGAGGGGTAGGAGCGGCCGCCGTGAGGGTTGGGGGAAGCCGTGGTTGCCCAGCAACCAGAAGCAAAGCGGCCGGGACTCTCGTGAGAGGTGGGAGTCCCGGGCGCCATTTTAGGCTCCCTGGATTGACTGGGTGCAGGCAGGGAGCAAGTTCGGGCAGCAAGGCGATGCGGCAGGGACTAGGCCGCGTGCCTCCAGTTGCAGCGTGGGACGCTCTCCCCCCCCCAAAACAGTGCCGGGCGGCGAGTGAGGCGGGGGGATGGTACTCACACACACACACACCTGGAGAGTGCAGAGCGCGTTCACTGGTAGGAAGGAGCGGCCCCAGGCCACCAGCAAGAGGTGGCACCCAGGGACCTGGGGCCGGGTTAGGAGTGGGGCGGGATCATACCCTCCCCCCGGGGGTTCATTTTGGGCGTTCTGCTCCAGAGGGGTGGGAACCTTTCCCAGGCCATGTGTAGGCAACGGGCCTTGTCCAGGCTGCTCACCCCCCCCATCAGTGGCTGGGAGCCCGGGGAGTAGCGAGGCCTTGCCCCCTCCCCCCCGCAGTAGGAAGGACTAGGAGGCCTGTGGCCAGTATCCCTCCTCCCTACCCCTCAGCAGGGGCATGAGGTGGGAGGCCGGGGTTGCTCTCAGGAGGGCTGACTCCCTCCAGGTCCCCCCCAGCAAACCAAGAGAGGGAGATCCCCCCTCTCTCAAGCAGTGCACTAGGCTCCCTCCCCCCTCCTTGGATCGCATGAACAGGAGGCTGGGTGGTGGCTCAGCAGGGTTGACTCTCCTTCTCAGTGCCCCCAGCAAATGGGGAGGCAAAAGGCTGCAGAGATCCCCCCCCCCTGTTTTCTAAGGGACCTCACTAAGCAAGCCTTGGTGGTGTAGCAGTGAGGCTGCTTGCCCAGGATTCCTAAGCTCATGGTTTCTTATCTCCTGTGCTGTGACCTTGGTTGAGTAGAACAGAGAAAGGCCAAATCTTTCAGAGGGCATGCGGACCACCCCCAGCGGCGGGCACAGGGGCTTTTGAGTGAAGGTACCTTCAAACGGAGCTACAGGGTAAGGTTTACAGCAGCAAGGTGTCAATATGGCCCCTCGCACACGGAAGGGCCAAAAGAAGGCCACGAATAAGAGGGCTGCAGGGGCTCCCCCTACCAGGGATAAGGAAAAAAGGGGGCAGCAAGGCGGTGCCATGCAGGAGGCAGTCCTCCAAGCCATGCAGGCTCAGCTAGCCAGCTATCAGGCCCNAAGGGGCATGACACACAGGGAGCAAGCACACAAGGGAGACAGGAGGGGGAAAACCCAGCACCCTCACAAGCCCACCAGGTGGCGCAGAGCACTGAACAGTCTCTCCAGCACCCCAGGGGCCATGGGTTCAAGGCTGGGCTGTGACAAGTACCAAGAAAACTGATGAAGACCATTGTTAAAAAAAATAGTAGTAGTAGTAGTAGTAAGGTTTATTGTACTGGCAATATGTCTTGGCAAACATTGATACACAGAACAGAACAGACACCACAAATTTGACCAGCAAAGTTTAAACGAAAGATAAAATATGCAAATCAAATCTCAGGATAATCTATGCCTTAAACATTTATGCACATAACATCAAATCTCAGGACAGTTTTTATTTCCCATATCAGCCTGGGCTCTCAATTTAATTGCTGCTACAAAAAAAGATTCAACAGCCTTAGTTACATAGTTTCTTTTATCAGCTAACAAAAATAGCAACAGCTAGAGCCTGGGTGACTAGAATCCAGATTTAGCACCCGGAAGAGTTGTTCTCGAAGATGAGAATATAGATATAGAGGGCAAAGGAATAGATAATGAATCAGGTCTTCTATCTGTCCTTCACCGCAAATGCATTTAAGATCTGTATATGCAGTAGTAGTAATTTATTTCTCTCAACCAATTGGTTGTAGCATAATAGAACAATTTTTTTTAATGATTTACAAAAGTACACAAAACAACAGTGGCGGTGCCAGCCCTAGGGCACCTGGGGCACTGCCCTACTGGATGTTCTGCACCCCAAATCAACAGAGAGAGAGCCAGGTTACTTACCTTAGTTTAAATCCCGGGTTCCCTGGGCTTCTGACAGCACTGCAGTGCAGTTCAGAGCCCTGGTGTGGCTGTTTCAGCCGCGCTGGGGCTCCGAACTTCCGGATTGGATGATTGTGCATGAGCTAGCGTGTCGCTTAGCTCTGCGCATGCACAATCATCAGTTCAGGTTTTCAACGCTGAAGGTGGAGGTCACGTGGGGAAGGGGAGGGACTGGGAGGCAGGGCCGTGGCGGGGATTATTACACTGCACCACCAATGAAAAAAACAATCACAAGAGGCCACAGCTGACAGAACCCGGCAAGGGCAAACTTTTAAACAACGCGTACTGGGCGGCTAGGGGTGCCGTCCAGCATGCGTACTGGGAATGCGTGCCAGCCACTGGGGGCAGGCTTTCATGCAGGCTAATGGATCACAAAACCCGCATGGCAGATTGTAATTTGGGCCTTTAGCCCTTGGTGCCTGGGGGGGAGGGGTGGTGGACTCAGAGTCAGGGGAGGGGAGCATAGCATCCTGCATGCCTCTGTGTTGTGTGTGTAATGTGCGTAGAGTGAACGTGATTCACCGGTTGAACAGTGGGGGGTGGGGGGAGAGTGCTTGTGTGACTGTTGATTNAACATTCTAAACATAATGTGAGCCTCCAAAATAATTAATCAATAGTCTGGTTGGTAACAGTGAGCAGTAGCAATTTCCATCACCTATATCTGCATCTCATCTGAGAGATGGGGAGGGAGTCTGCGTGGTAGGGAGATCTCTAGTGTGCCTCTTAACTGAGATGGGAGGGAGATCTCTAGTGCATCTCTTAGCTGAGAGATGGCTGAATAGGAGGGAGACTGTGAGGGAAGGGAATTCTTTAGTGCACTTCTCATCTGAGAAGCAGCTGTGGGGAAGGAAAATGGAGTAGGAGGGCGATCTTTAGTGTGCCTCTCTGCTGAGAGGTAGGAAGAGAGACCTTAGTGTGCTTCTCAACTGGGATGTATGGAGGGAGGCTTCAGGGGGAGGGAGATCTCTATGCACCTCTCAGCTGAGATGTGGCCATCTCAGGAGGAAGATCACTAGTGCTGCTGATGTAAGTTGCCGCAACATGAAATACGGGCAGCACATGAAATACGGGCAGCAGACTGCCTGTTTATTGGGTAGGACATGCTAAATATGTGGGTGGTGGCTGACTAAATAACTTAGACATTCTCAATATTTTTGGGTACATTCTTAGAAGGTTAGGAATTTATGATCTACTCATAAAATGGGCAAAAAAATACTTCCTTTTTCCTACATATATTTCTGGCCTAGTTAGGCCTCAGTTTTGCAAGAAGCTCCAGGTTGATTGTGTCCTAAATCCACATAAAACCTCATTGATTTCAATAACCTCCCATACTCACTCGATACCCTCCAAGATTTAGCATAAAAAAATAGGTATACGGCATACCAACCTCATTTGCATAAATTTGCATGTGGTTACAAGACTTTGTAAAAGCCTGCTGACTAACTTTGGAGCTGAGCTGGAAATAAGGATGTCTGTGTAATATGGTCTGTGTACATATAGGCTTGTATATGCAGGACTGATGTCTAATGTTAAAATTCAACTTATGAAAAAGTCAACATTCCAAATACATGCATTGACTTTGGCTCCAAAGTTTTAGCCTTAAAGTAATTCAGAGGACCCCATGTGAAAACAGTGACAGTTCCTTTCAGTATTCTAAAGAATTATCTCTCACAAACACACTCATGCCCTTTTTTAGTTTTCTTCTTGATCCCAGACACACAGCTCCCTCCTGACTGGGGATTACCTTCCTTTGTTCTTTGGTATCTGTGCTTATCCCAAGCTTGTTAAAGTGAGAAACAGTCCCCCCGTCCCTTCACCACAATAGCTGGAACTATTAACCTAGGCAAGAGAGTGGTATTAATGACCCCCTTTGTTTGCCGAACTAGGTACAAACCTTACACTGCTGAGAGCCTGGTACAAGATAACAAAACTCATTACTCTGCTGTTCCAAAAGGTATTATTGGAGGATATGTCACTTGTGCATAGTTCCTTGGAGCAGTGGGGGTTTAGACTAAAAGTTTTTTAGTGTGGCTGCTGCTTATAGTTTCACTGTGCTTTGGGAGAGATTTAAATTTCCTTTAAAAAAAAACAAACCCAGAGGTCCTAAAGTGTAATAAAGGGGGAGTTGCTTCCTAGCTGAGTTTAGTTTAGATTATGACCTCCAAAATTAAGGTGGTTTATATTTTCTTAAAGTCACACTCAAGCCCATGTTGAGTAAAATTAAAGTGCTGATTTTTAACCTCATTGCTCTGCCATATACACTATACTCAGGGACTTCTTTGAGGGTCTGGCTTCCTCCCACTGGGCATCTATCGGGGGAAGTTCAAACCTATAGAGGGGTGTGGCAGGGGTGCCTTTTGGCACCCACTTTGTTTAACATATATGTCAGTCCACTGATTGTTAACCACAAAGACTCCGGTCAATTTCGTCCACCCTCTATTTGTGGGACCAAGGTCTATATGTTGATGTAGGCAGACAATACTGTCTTGCTTTGCCTTTCGAGATGTGGTTTGGCTACGGCTATGGACGAATTTGCAGCTAAATGCTCGGTTAGACGATTGGTTATCAATTACGGGAAAACTAAAGTATTGGTGGTTGCAAGACGCTACATAAAATATAATTGGTTCATGAAGGGCCATAAAGTGGAACAAGTCCGCTCCTATAAATATTTGGGGCTTAAGCTCTCTGATACCTTGTCCTGGAATTTGCATACCGTAACTACTAAGTCCGTAGCTTCTATTGAGGCTTCTGCTATTGCCCGTTTCTTTTATTTTCAAGGGCAGAAGTCAGTAAAAGCAGCACGGACTGTCTTGGAGGCTAAGGTCATTGCACGTATCCTCCATGGGGCCTCGATTTGGGGCTATTATTCACAATTAGCAATCAAATTCCAACCTATAATCTCCCAGTTTTGGAGGAGAATTCTTAACCTACATATATTGATTATTTTGCTCAAGTTAGGGAGACCTTCCTTGGACATGCTAATAGCATTGCGTTTTTTGTCATTCTGGGCCAAAATTAGGGATGCCTCGGACCTTGGTCTAGTGTCGTTAGCATGAATTGAGAAAGCTTCTGATGAGGTAGGTGGTCGAGATCCCTGGTGGTCAGCTGTACAATTGCACCTGGCTAGCTTGGATTTCTCTGAACCTTTTTTACAAGATTTAACTAGCGTCCAAGTTATCAGGCTTTGCAAGCAGAGAGCTAGGAGCATTGACTGGCAAAACTTAAGAGCACAAGACACTGGGGGGGCTACCGCACCTTTATATAAGTACTGGATCCCTCCGCCGGAAGGCGCTGCTTATTTGTATTCCCTCTTGGATCCTCAGCTTAGATATGCTTTTAGCACGCTAAGGTTTCAATCAGCTAAAACCTCAGTGGTATATGGGAGATACTGTCAAGTCCCATTTTTGGAACACATTTGTCCCTGTGGTGAAGGGGTAGAAGATCTGGGCCATTACCTGTTGGTTTGCCCGCTATATGAGAACGGTCAGAACTATCTGAAGCAGATGACAAAGTGTAATCCTCACCTTTCTATTGTACAGCAATTAATCTATCTTTTGGGTGATACCAATGCTCGTAGAACTAAAATGGTGGCAATATATGCGTATAGATGTGCAATCATTCGTAGTAAGTTGGTACGCGACCAAGTTGAGATCTGTTCCATACAGAACAATACTACATGCACTAGTTGAACGTTCTGCCCTGAAGTGTATATACTGTATATACTGTCTCACAATGTTCTTTTTGTATTATGCTGGTTATTTGTTCTGTCTATTTTTTTTGTGTATGTTGAAGTTGAAGAAGTTTTTATTTGCTTGATGGAGCATTTGTTTTATACTTGTTTATTATGTTGTAAAGGCCATGCGGCCTCAATATTAAAGAGATTTGATTTGATGTAGTTTAGAAGTAGAAGTAGTTTAGAGGTATGCACTAGCACTTTGCTGCTCGCTCTGTGTCCCCACCCTGGGCCTGCCCCTGCCCCCAAGGAGAGGTGCAGGGGCATTCTTTGGGAGAGGGTGGGGGGCAGGGGCATGCCCACAGCCGGGGCAGGGACACAGAGCCACAAAGTCCATAGGAAAAAAAGGATAGTTAAACACTTGTTAGGGTTCTTTAAAATTGTTAGTGCTAATGCAGTTTAGAAGTAGTTAGTTATTAAGAGTAGGCGGCTTTGGGCCTGTCCCTGCCCCCAAGGAGAGGTACAGTGCGCATTCATTGGGAGAGGGTGGAACCTCTCCTTGGGGGCAGGGGCATGCCCGCGGCTGGGGGACAGCCTAAAGTCTTCAGGCACCCCCAACAAATCATGTGGGCTCCAGAACCACAGCCACAGGGGCCTCTACACCAACTGGCCCCACCAGCACTGTGCTTCCAGATGCAGTGTTTGACTTTGGGAGTTACGGGGCTTCTATAGGTCCAATGAAGCCTGAAGTCACACTGTGTCTAGAGGCCTCAACAAGACCAGCTGTGGGACCTGAGCAGTGAATGGACTGGGACCCTACCCTAGATAACTACAGGCAGCCAAGGACAGCATGAAAATGAAGAGTGTTCAGGATAACGGTAAGTGACAGCATGGGGATTGGGAAGGTCCTGGACCTCTTCTTTTGGGGAGAGGTCCACAAAGAAGCAAAATTAAAAATGTCATTCAAAATGCAAACATCTAAATTAATTTGCTTCTTTTTTCTATCTTGTTTGTCTGACATCTGCCATGATTCCACACCTCACCTTGCTTTCCTTGTGAACATAGGAGAAAGTAGGTAGGTAGGAGCGCAGCAGAAGAGAAGGCTGCAGACAACAAGGAAACCCTTTCCCCCTGTCCCCCACTGAGCCCACTCTTCCCCTTCCTCTTCTCGTGCTCCAAAACCAAACCCTTTCCCTCCTACTTCTCCTCTGTCCTTTCTTTCTCTTCCCTTTCATTCTCTTCTGATTCAGCTTGTCGCAGAACAGGGAGCTAACTCAGTCCTGCCAAGTTCTCCAAGCCAGAAGGAAGGCTTGTCCCAAAGCCTACACCTTCAGAAGACTACAGGTGGCCAAGGATGCTATGAAAATCGAGGATTCGAGGGTTCAGGATAAAGGTAGGCGATGGCAACGTGATCTGTTTTTTTAACCTACTATGGTTAATTTGGACCCTGTGGGAAAGAGAGCATATAGGACCCCAGTAAGAGGGTTCTCGATTCCTCAGTGGCAGTGCTTCACACACCAGCGTCCCAACATTAAGTAATGTAATTACCATTCAATGTTAACCCTGGGAACTCCTTGCTGCTGGGTTATGCAACGCCACTGGCCCACCGTTGCCCTGGCTCCGTCCACCATTGCCCTGGCTCCACCCCTAGGCTTGTCGGTCTTACTGCCCATCCAACCTCAAAACCTACCAGCCACCCCTGCAAAACAATAAAAATTTACATCACATTCCCGTGGCAAGAATACACACCCAAACATATTCCCCTCTGTGTTCACCGCGGCGGGGGTTTGGCAGCACCCCTCCCTTCTAGGAACAAAGGAGGTGAGGAGGGGTAGGAGCGGCCGCCGTGAGGGTTGGGGGAAGCCGTGGTTGCCCAGCAACCAGAAGCAAAGCGGCCGGGACTCTCGTGAGAGGTGGGAGTCCCGGGCGCCATTTTAGGCTCCCTGGATCGTGCCGCATTTGACTGGGTGCAGGCAGGGAGCAAGTTCGGGCAGCAAGGCGATGCGGCAGGGACTAGGCCGCGTGCCTCCAGTTGCAGCGTGGGACGCTCTCCCCCCCCCAAAACAGTGCCGGGCGGCGAGTGAGGCGGGGGGATGGTACTCACACACACACACACCTGGAGAGTGCAGAGCGCGTTCACTGGTAGGAAGGAGCGGCCCCAGGCCACCAGCAAGAGGTGGCACCCAGGGACCTGGGGCCGGGTTAGGAGTGGGGCGGGATCATACCCTCCCCCCGGGGGTTCATTTTGGGCGTTCTGCTCCAGAGGGGTGGGAACCTTTCCCAGGCCATGTGTAGGCAACGGGCCTTGTCCAGGCTGCTCACCCCCCCCATCAGTGGCTGGGAGCCCGGGGAGTAGCGAGGCCTTGCCCCCTCCCCCCCGCAGTAGGAAGGACTAGGAGGCCTGTGGCCAGTATCCCTCCTCCCTACCCCTCAGCAGGGGCATGAGGTGGGAGGCCGGGGTTGCTCTCAGGAGGGCTGACTCCCTCCAGGTCCCCCCCAGCAAACCAAGAGAGGGAGATCCCCCCTCTCTCAAGCAGTGCACTAGGCTCCCTCCCCCCTCCTTGGATCGCATGAACAGGAGGCTGGGTGGTGGCTCAGCAGGGTTGACTCTCCTTCTCAGTGCCCCCAGCAAATGGGGAGGCAAAAGGCTGCAGAGATCCCCCCCCCCTGTTTTCTAAGGGACCTCACTAAGCAAGCCTTGGTGGTGTAGCAGTGAGGCTGCTTGCCCAGGATTCCTAAGCTCATGGTTTCTTATCTCCTGTGCTGTGACCTTGGTTGAGTAGAACAGAGAAAGGCCAAATCTTTCAGAGGGCATGCGGACCACCCCCAGCGGCGGGCACAGGGGCTTTTGAGTGAAGGTACCTTCAAACGGAGCTACAGGGTAAGGTTTACAGCAGCAAGGTGTCAATATGGCCCCTCGCACACGGAAGGGCCAAAAGAAGGCCACGAATAAGAGGGCTGCAGGGGCTCCCCCTACCAGGGATAAGGAAAAAAGGGGGCAGCAAGGCGGTGCCACGCAGGAGGCAGTCCTCCAAGCCATGCAGGCTCAGCTAGCCAGCTATCAGGCCCTCATAGAGGAGCTGTAAGGGGGCCGTGAGCAGTCCGCCAGAGGTGAGGGTGGTGAGCAGGCGGCCACACTGACCAACATGGCGGGGGCTTCCACCTCGTCCAACGGGGAGGGCACGTCACCAGGGGAGTGGATGATGGCGGGCCCTCCCATCTCATTACAGGGACGAGGAGCCAGGGCCCAGCAGACGGAGGGAGGAATCCCCGCCCAATTACCAGGCGCAGATCGATGCTCTCCAACAAGGCATGCAGGCGCTGACGGAAAGCTTAAAGGTGGCCCGGGGGCCCCAGGCCTCAGCGTGAGCTCAAACCACCAGAAGGTGAGCAGGTCGATGATGGCTGGTGGGAGGGGGATGCCGACCAGTGGGGGGCAGGGCCCGTCAGGGGGCAGGAAGAACTCTCAGCAGGTGCATGTGCACGGGGGATTGGGGTCAGAGGCAGCACCAGTCGGGTTGCGAATGGGGGGGTTACCCCAGTGGACCGGGCATGAGCTGCCATTGGGGGGGTGGCAGTGGACAATGTCTGACCTATGGGTACAATTCGGCTGTGCAGGTATGGGGAGCAGATAGGTTCTGCACAGGCTTGGCGAAGCAGTGCTGCGGTCACAAAGAGGAACCCCGCCCCTTGTTGGAGGGGTACGTGGATGTGTCAGCTCACCATGGTGAGCATTTGCTGCAGGCCACTAGGGAAAAGATATGGAGTGGGGAATATATTGATATATTCGCTCTCCTGTTCAGTGACCCCATTCCCGACCCCAACGACAAAGAGGAGAGGAAGGAGAAGGAAAAATTTAAAAGGCCAAAGGCGGAGCGCACCTGGTCCAATTGGACAGCTGCCTACACCATCTACATGGATGTGACCCTTGTCAAGTTCCCTGAGCATGGATTAGAGTTAATCAAGTACTCGGATATTATACACCAAGCTTTTGATACAGGCGGTCCAGGAGCGTGGCTGTGCTACGATGAATCTTTTTGTCGTAGGGCAGCCAATAATCTGTGCCTTCACTGGGACTTGCACGCCCATGACATTAGGCTGGAATGCATCAGCTGCTCCAAATATGCCTCGCGGTCAGACAACGGTCACGTGCTGTCCTGAGCGGGAGGCATGCAGCAGTCTGAGGTTGGACAGAGAGGCAGAGTAAGGCAGACAACAGGAGGGTCAACATGTTGGGATTTTAATGACGGAGGCAAGTGTTTTCAGGCCCAATGTAGATTCAAGCACGTGTGCACACAGTGCGCGGGCGATCGCGCTGCCTCTGGGTACACACGGTTCTGGCAGTATGGATCTAGAAACCGGGGACGGACAGGCAATAGACAAACCCCTGCCAGCCAGGGGGGAGCCACCCAATCAATGGGGAAGGGCGCCAACCCTGGTACAGCATGAAGCAATACGGGTGACTACCCTTGGCTATCCTGACCGCCAGACAGCGGACTATGTAGTAGAAGGATTCAGGCAGGGTTTCAGGATCCCAACTGAGGGCCCCCTTTACCATCTGGGGGCCAGAAATTTGAAGTCTGCAATTGGGAATGAGCATCTAGTCCAACAAAAGCTCGATAAAGAAGTCAGGGAAGGGAGGATCCAGGGCCCTTTCGAGGAGTTGCCTATCCCCACTCTGTGTATATCCCCCTTGGGCATAGTACCTAAGAAGACTCCAGGGGAGTTTTGCATGATTCACCACTTGTCCCACCCCAAGGGGGAATCGGTGAATGATGCGATCCCACCAGAACTGTGCTCAGTAAGGTACACAACATTTGACTCGGCGCTTGAAATGGTGCATGCCTGCGGAAGGGGGGCCCTCCTTGCGAAGTGCGATATCAAGTCCGCGTTTCAACTTTTGCCGGTGCATCCCGAGGACTTCGAACTCCTGGGTATGCAGTTCTGAGGTAAGTTTTACTTTGACAAGGCAATGCCCATGGGATGTTCCATCTCATGCGCGGCCTTCAAAAGGTTTAGCACCATCCTCGAGTGGATCACACGCCAGTGCGCAGGGCGGAGCTCGATCACGCACTACTTGGACGACTTCCTCTTTGCGAGTAGGGCTGGGACATCCGAATGCGCACAGGGAATGCAGGCATTTCAAAACATAGCCAAAGAGCTGGGGGTGCCATTGGTGCCTGAAAAAATGGAGGGGCCAATGACTAGCTTAACCTATCTTGGCATAGATCTGGACACTGAGCGCTTGGTGTCCAGACTGCCAGATGACAAACTCAGAGCCTTAGGGAAATGGTAGCGGCTGTAGGACGTGCCCCGAAGGTAACAATTAGACAGTTGCAGTCCCTTATAAGCAGGCTTAACTTTGCCTGCCAAGTCATCGCACCAGGGAGGGCATTCATGTCTCGTTTATACGCCCAAACAGGGAGCGACCAGCCCTCACACCACCATATCCGAGTGACCAGGGTGATGCGGGAGGACCTGGCAACCTGGGAGGTCTTCCTCCAAGGCTATAACGGAGTGAGTTTCTGGAAGCGGCGACTCCTCTTGGAGGCGGAGCTCCAAATTCACTTGGACGTTGCAGGAAGCCACAGCTTTGGGGTCTACTTCAGAGGCAAATGGTGCTCAGCCCCGTGGCCAGAGGCATGGGAGGGACAGGGTCTAACCCGAGACTTAACACATTCCTGGAGTTCTTCCTCATAGCGGTGGCGGTAGAACTGTGGGAGGTAGAATTTGCCAATCGGAAGGTCTTATTCTGGTGCGATAACATGGCTGTCGTTCACGTCATTAACAAACTGTCCTCTAGATCAGAAAGGGTAATGCGACTGGTCTGGCACTTTGTTCTCAAAGGCCTACGGGCAAACATTTTGTTTGTGGCGAGACATGTTGCCGGGATTGATAACGGCATAGCCGACGCCCTTTCTCAATTTCAGACAGACCGTTTTCGCCAGCTAGCACCAGACACCAGGGAGGACCCCGAGCCTTTCCCGAGGGACATGTGGAGCCTTGGATTGTAAACGTATACAAGGCAGTACAGGGATCCCTTGCACCNGGGGGCCTGCTGTGCCACTGTGCCTTAGTACAGTACTTCACAAAGTACCCCTACCCAATAAAATCACAGACCCAAGACATCCAGCGCTGCATTGAACCTAGTAGCAGCAAGCAGTGCCCTTCTCCAAAAGCTCAGACTTAGGAAACTAAGAGAGGCAAGCACCCCAGCCTGTTTCCCAAAAATCCCAGTTCCCCCTGTGATTTGTGATCTCAGGTGTGTTCAAAAAGCTGGAAATGTGACAAATTTGGAGTTTTGAGATCCAGAATGCAACTGTTAGTCCTGTGATCTCGGGTGTGTTACTAGAAATGCTGGTCTGTAGCGTCCTGATTTAGTACTGTAACACCTGCAATTCTGTACCATTTCTCTGCAGTACCTTGGAGTTAGAGGACAGACCCCTGTGTCTATCTCTCATGTATGTGCTACTCTTGCAGATTGCAGTTTCATTGTGTTTGTATCCTGATCCACAGTATGGTCACAGGACTAACAGTTGCATTCTGGATCTCAAACAGTTATCTGGCTCATTGGCGATTCCTACATTCGCCGTTTGGAGCAGTTTGTCCGTGAAGAGGGGCTTACCTTTTCCTCAGGCAACCAGAATTATGACATCTGGTGGTTTGGAAGAGGAGGCATGAGATGGCACGAGATCATTCCAACGTTGGATAGGATTCAGAGGAGACGTGATGTTTCACCTCCAACGGAAATCGTGATCCACTGTGGTGGAAATTATGTGGGTGACCTCACCGGTGTAGAGTTGGCAATTGCCATGAAACGTGATCTGCGCCGTATCATCGGGTATTTTCAGACATTACGAGATCACAGTGAACCACGGTCAATCCCGTGGCAGGGCCAAAGCACCCTGCACGTCTGTTTGGCGGCCGCCAGATGTTCACCACAGTCGATTCCCATGGGGTCAATTTCAACCACGCTTCCAGGGCTCCCCGCGGGACAATCACAGAAAGCGTGGTCAAAGAGATTCCCAGTGGGAACCAACAAAAACTAACGTTTGGACAGCAATCACGGCCCGGAATCCCCGGCGGAATTCCGGGCCATGGTCAATTTGGGCGGGCACTGCGGCCGCATTGGCCGTGATGCCTGCCCATCTCCCCAGAGGGTGGACAGTGGGGGAGCGTGGGGGGGCGGGGCCGTGCGGNTGTAAACGTATACAAGGCAGTACAGGGATCCCTTGCACCAAGAACCAGGCGGGCCTATGAATCTGCTTTCAAATAATTCCAGGAATACAGGTCAGGGAAAGGTTCAGAACTCGGTTTCCCCATCCCTGAGGGACATATGCAGCAGTTTGCGCTTTAGCTCAGGCAACAAGGTTTGGCTCCTGGGACGATAGCTGGAAAAGTAGCGGCCGTTTCTTTTATGAGCCGATTGGCTGGTTACCCCTCCCCCGATAACAGCTTTTTTATGAGTCATTTGAATGAGAGCTGGGCCAGGTGTACCCCCCAAACACTGGACTCCAGGGCCCCCATTACCCCCCAGCTGCTTCATAGTATTAGTCAGGCGTTACAGATTGTGTGCCGCTTGAGCAGCGAAGTAGTGCTTTTCATGGCTGTATTCCGTTTAGCACTATTCGGGGCATTTCGGATCAGCGAGTTAGTCCCTCAGTCCAGAGCGGACAGGTCGGGTGCAGCCCTGCAGATCCACGACATGAGCTGGCAAGAAAGGACCCTACTGTTGCATTTACGAAGGTCAAAGACCGACCAGAAGGGGCGGGGATGGTTTGTCAGGCTTTGCCCTTCAAATGATCCCCATACGTGCCCAGTGGAGGCAATGAAGCAGTATTTAGCATCCCGCCCGAGGGCAGAGGGCCCATTGTTTCTCCATGGGGATGGTACACCACTGGCAAGGTATCAGTTTTGGGCAGTCCTGACCATGTGCATTAAGGAAGCCGGCCTCGACCCAGCTTGCTACACCGCCCACTCATTTAGGATAGGGGCGGCATCAGTTGCCGCGAGTATAGGACTGCTTGGGAACCAAATACAACAAATAGGGAGGTGGTGGTCAAGAGCATACTGCCGGTATGTTAGGAATACCGAACCAAGGAGGTGGGGACAAATGGAATCAGCGGGGCAACAGAACAACTCTGTTTTCTCTTCCAGATGCGTCAACTCGTCAGGGCCGGAAGGTGGTGTGGATCATCAACCACAGCATCGTTCATTGGGCTGGGAAGATGGCCGCACACAGTGGGTGGGGCACCCAGCTGGGCCTAGGTGACAGCACAGAGATAATCTGGGTGGGTAAGTGCAGGATGCTGTGGGAGCAATTGCTCCCAACGCTGACCGCAGTGAATGAGAAATTCCCAGCAGCAGCAGTGATGGTGGTTCATCTAGGGGAGAACAATCTCCCCAGGTGTACAGGGCTGTGGCTGACGAAGAGGACAAAGGCCAATTTGGGTACGGTCCGGGAACGGTTCGAAGGGTGCACGCTGGTATGGTGTGATATGTTACAGCAAAGAGTGTGGACTAATGCTCAACACCCGGGCAGGGTAGATCAGGCCAGAAAAAGGGCAAACGGCAAAATAGGGGCTTGGCTGCAAAGGGCAGGAGGGGTCGTCATCTGTCAGAAGGAGATCAGTTATGACAGAGATCAATTATACAGGAGTGATGGGGTCCATTTGTTGGATGCCGGATGCAATTTATATCTTGGGGCCCTGAAGAGCAACCTAAAATAAATCCTGGAATGAATGGTTGGCGGTGAACCAGCCAAGCAGAGCTGGCAGTTCTTGTGGTGGTAGGCTGACTTCAGGCCAATTGGTAAAAGTTGTAGTTGGTAGCATAGGACTGAATACAAACATCTCCTTAAGAGATGGGCATAGGCCATGCATAGCCGCTCAATGCGGCCCACTCTATGGTCAGCCCAAGGGTGAGAGGCGAACGGCCGGACCCGCTGGGCAGACCATGTACCAAAGAGTAGGTTACGGTGTCCTCACCCTTGTTGTTGTTTAAACCCACCCTGAGGGGCAAAGGGGTAGTCACGAACAACCCGCTCCGGCCCAGGGGAAACCTGGTGGTCCGGGTAAGGGGGTAAGTTAATAAAGTTGGGAAGTTAGGGCACAGGAGGATTCCCCTCGGGTGTAACCCGAAGAGATGGAAAGAAGGGAGACTGGTAGACCAGCTAGTGACGGGTGTTGGGGGGGGGGGAACCTCCTGTGGTATGGGTAACAGTTAGGAATAGGAGATGGATAGGACCCCAGTTTAAAGGGGGAAGGGGGAGGACTACCCCTCTACCCCTTCCCTGGTTATCAATAAAGAGTGCGGCCATTTAAACCCAGTTAAGTTGTCTTCATCTTCTTTGGGGGGGTGCGTCGACAATTTAAACATCTGCCAGTCAATACTTAGGGGCCAAATCCCAAACCAATGGACCCTGCAGTGCAAGACTGAAGACCTGGAGAACAGAGGTAGGAGGAACAACTTGCGCATCCAGGGGATCTCGGAGGCCACTGAGGCCCAGGGAAGGAGAGACTTGGTGCAGAAAATCCTTAAGGTCCTTCTCCCCCAAATGGACCACCTGCATAATATAGAGCTGAACAGGGCATATAGAACACTGAGACCCTGACCTAAAGAGGGCGAGCCACCTAGAGCGTTGATTTTTCACTGCTTAAAATACCAGGATAGAGAGCAAATCTTATGGGCAGTCAGGAAAAGCAAGGACTTGCGATTTGAGTGGCACAGACTAACAATCCAGCCGGACCTGGCCCCTGTAACAGTGGTTAGGAGAAAGAAATGGTACCAACTCCAAGAAAGATTCACCGCAAAAGGTATACAGGTGCAAGTTCAGTACCCTGCAACTTTCTCCTTCATTTATAAAGGACGTAGGCGAAACTTCTTTGAAACTAAGGTGCTGGAACAATATATGGAATGCAAGATTCCGGAGTTCCATGGACTCGAGGGGGAAAACCCTGCAGATGGGCAATAAGGGACACGACAGCATCTTGAAAAAGCTGGAAGAGTCATGTGAAAAAGGAGGCATGCGGTTAGCATTAAAAGACAGAGATCTGGACAAGGTAGTCCAAACAAGACAATTGAAATCCAGAAGGGTTTGCTGGGACCAACAGCAGAGTGAATCGACTCCATGGCACACCCCTTTAAGGTTTTTACAAACCTTAGTGCTTGGAGGGAGCAGGGAAATGTTTGGGGGGAGGGGAGGGAGTGGGAAGGGATAGGGGATAGTTGGGAATACGAGGGGAAATTTGGGCGCAATCTAGAAGGCTTAATGGGACAAGGAGGTAGGGGCACCGGGCAGGTTTACACTAAAGAATATGGTTGAGTTAAAAATATGTACCTTAAATATGAAAGGTTTAAACTGCCCAACCAAAAGAAAAAGGATGTGGCAATATCTCAAATGGCAGCAGGTACAAGTGGCGGCCCTACAAGAAGCTCATCTTCTTAATAAAGATAATATCAGGGTCATGGATAAACAATTTGACCATATAATATTTGCTAACGCAAAGGCAAAGAAGGCAGGAGTTTTACTGGTGTTTGCCAGTAAGGTCAACTTCAAAAGGGGAAAAACGATTAAAGACCCAGAGGGCAGATTCCTTCTGGTACAGGGAACGTTGGCAGGGGAGGAATACACATTTCTTATGTTTTATGCCCCTAACATGGGACAAATGAAATTAATGAAGGGAATTGTAGAATTTGCCAGGCAGGAAAGCCAGGGTATCTTGATAATGATGGGGGATCCAAACAGTTCTCTGACCCAGCTAGATAAATCAGGGAAGGGAAAGCTGAAGAAAGGCCAGAAAAAAACTGTGCAGGATATCGCCAGAGCACACCTTGTGGATGTCTGGAGGTTGAGACATCCAAAGGATAGGGAATACACTTTTTATTCTAACAGACACCTGACATACACACAAATAGGCCCTACAGGCCTGGAAAGAGTCCTGTTTAATAATATTGGAGAAAGGGGAGTGTTTTCAATCCTTTATAGATTGGTAAAAGCTTTACATCATTTCCTGGATGTGGGCTACATCACTAAATGGACTGACGAGCTGATGTTAGAAATAACAGGGGGACATGAGAACCATCTGGGCGCATATGTCTGGAAGAAAGTATGGTCAATTATTAACGGACTACCGGAGGTGAATCTTCCGTTTAAACCAGAAATTGCGCTCCTGGGATTATACCCACCAAAGATTCTCAAGCCACACTAGAGAAGAACCTGCCAAAACCTGATCCTAGTGATGGTACATACGATTGCTAGGACATGGAAAAATGAAAAGGGACTCACTAGACTGGTCTGGCTACAAAGGCTATGGTATATGGTCTTGATGGAGCACATAACGGCTAAACTGGAGGACAACGTAAGTAAATTTTATGAGTCATGGTCATCGTGTTGGACAGTACCAACGCAGCAAATTAAGATAGACAAATACTCACAATCAACCTGCCTGAAAGATATTTATTAAAGTGCCGGCGGGGAGGGTTGGTGATGGGCAGGGGAGGGGAGGGGAGGGGGGTCAGGGGAGCGAGGTGAATTAGCAAGGTGGAAGATTGGGGGAATCCCCACTTGTTACAGAAAGCAGTATTGATAAAGTTTATGTTTGTACCACAGCCGCTCGGCTATATGTCAGGGAATGAGTGGCAATTGAATTATAATAATTGTATGGAAAGAAATGTAAAGTTATGTTAATACCATTGTTATAAGAAAATAAAAATATTTTTTTTAAAATCCTGAGGTAAAGAGTAATTTATTTACCTGAGATCTTCAAAGCTTAGTACCACTCAGTTTGGTTTGTTCTAGCCAACATAGGCTGGGTAGTCTATCCTTAGACATATTTGACAACCGCTGCCAATATGAAAAAAACCCTCAACCTTGCTTTCATTTCTAAGGGAAGAGTACCAATTTCTGGTCTCAGGAAGCAGATGGGAGTACTACAAGAGCCCCCCACTGTATATGCATTACCTCTATATCTGCCCCTTATAAAGTAGGCATGGACTGCAATCTCAGTGCCATAAAAACCTTTCTATAAGTCACATTACATAGGGCAGAGAGATAATTTGGTCCCCCTAAAACTGGTAACCAGTATTTATACCAGGGGGGAATTCTAGATGTGGATGCCTGAGATTGTAAAGATTGCTGCTCTCTATCAGCAGTTCTATATCCAATTAATCTAGATGCCTCCTGAAATGGGAGGGATGTTAAGAAACTAGGAGAAAAACCCAGATGTCTCATCTTATGAACTGTCTTGCACCAGCAGGGATCCTTATGCTGCCATGTATCACTCATTTTCTCTACCAGACATAATCTCGGTAAAGACTGCACTGGGATATGATAAAATTTTATCCAAAAATTAAGTAGCAGACCAAGAATCTTAGAGGCCATTGATTTTATCCCAGTCTCCAGCCTCAAAATGGCTGGGGAGGTTGCCAATGGGACCCCCAAAGAATTATTAGGCATATTGACAAGCATGATTTGATGTGTAAAAATCAGCATGGCTTTAGTAAAGGGAAATAATGCCTTACTAACGTATTATGATTTTATAAGACTGTTAACAAGCATGTAGATAGGGGTGATCCAGTTGATATGGTATATCTGGATTTACAAAAAGCTTTTCTGAAAGTCTCTCACCAGAGATTCCTGAGCAAACTAAGTAGTAATGGGAGGAAGAGTCCTATCATGGGTTGGTAGCTGGTTAAAAGATAGGAAACAAAGAGTAGGAATAAATGGTCGTTTTTCAAGTTGGAGAGAGGTAAACAGTGAGTTGCTGCAGGGATCAGTACTGGGACCAGTAAGGTGGGAAAGAGTCAGGTGGCTAACTTTGCAGATGACATCAAATTATTCAAGATAGTTAAGACCCAGGCAGACTGAGGAACTACAGATGGATCTTGCATGACTAGGGGTATTTTCAGATGTGACGAGATCACACTCAACCACGGTGGATTCCCACTGGGCGAGAAAGGTCTCGTCACGTCTGAAGGGGGAATGGAAGTTCCCCCCCAGATGTTCACCCCCATCAAACACGGTGGGGAATCACATTCACCACGCGATCGGCGAATCCGGCGGGGCCGGTCCCAATCGCGTGGTGAATGCGATTCCCCACTGTGATGAAGGGGCCCGTCCCGACGGCTACCACAGCCTGGAATCCGTGACGGGATTCCAGGCTGTGGTCAATTCGGGCGGGCGCTGCGCCCACATTGGCCGCAGCGCCC